>DWJZ01000247.1:0-37300 GCA_018249125.1 Asbolis capucinus
AACTTAAAATCCTTTAATTAAATATAAATATATATCTGTAATAAATATTTTTGGACAACTGACACGGCCATCTGACCCAAACTAAGCATTAGCTTTTGTACTAGGGTGATCAGTCAACTGATAAACATGCATAATATATATTTTTAAATACTTATATAAATATTTACACCCAGACACACAGATCAAATATTTCTGCTCATCACAGAAAAGTTTGACCTGGGTGGGAACCTACGATCTTCGGTATATTAGTTAGGTTCACTAACCACTAGACCAACCGGCCTGTCAAATTGCATGCATGATACAGTATAGTATATAGTAGAGTATACAAGTATTCATAACATTAACCTTTCAGGAAAGAATATCCTAGAGCTATTGCACCTCGGCGGCTGCAGCTTAATGAAGCTCAGGCCCAGCCAGTTTTTGAGAAGTTAGTCGATGAATATTTGAGGCACGGACTCCATAAAGGAATTCCTCCGCTATTTGTAGACCTGAGGTCAGTATATTAAATATTACAGGTTTTTTTATATATTATAGCAAGTGCTATTTTACATATTTTGAAGAATGTATGTATATATCAGTATTTTTATGAGTTGTGAATAGTGACGTGCACAATAACTATTAATTCTGTATAGAGTGGTTTGTATGGATATCTGGCATATTGTTTTATATAATTATATTGATTTTAATCTGATTATGTTTACACAATATTTCAATTCAATTGTATGTAGTGTAGTCATAGCTATACTACTTTATCACATTTATGAATTTAAACAACTAGATATAATGTAGAAACATACACATAAGAACCTTTTTTTTATTGTACCATTGATACCTTTCAGATCATTATACACAATTGAGAGTAAAGCTGAAACGATAGAAAAATTAATCCTGATGTATATAGAGAATTTATCAAAGAAAGGAGTGTTTAGTCCTGACCCTGATGAAGTGAAACAGCCTGCTAGTGCATTGCTCTGGGCGTATTACTATGCAGCTCAGCACTTTGATCACAAACAGGAGACTGATAGAGCGTTACAGTATATTGATGCAGCGATAGAACATACACCAACGTTGATAGAACTGTTTATTGTCAAGGGCAGGATATACAAGGTTAGTTCTCAGGTTTTCATATTCAAAATGGGAATGTGTCCTTATTCATGAGACCATCTCTTGGTAGTTTCCGAAACTATAAAAGGTTGACACTTAAAGTTTTTTTACAACATACATATATTTCTGAATGAACAAATAATAAACATTAAAAATATGAAGGGGGCTCCCCTATACATTTTTTTAACATATGCAGAAATCTATAACTTGAAATGTCATTTTCTACGATATATTATTTAGATACAGGTTTTTTTTTTATTTTATAGTGATTGATTTTTAATCTTTTCGGGCACACTACGAGGAAAATAATCCTTTTGATACTATGAATGCAAAAGTTAACGAGGATGGATGAATGTTCCACTTTCACGCAAAAACTACTGAACGGAACTGAAATTTGGCTTAGAGATAGATTAAAGCCTAGAATAACTCATAGCCTACTATTCAGGAACACACCTACCAAGCGGACGAAGCTGCGGGCGTAAATTAGTCATATAAAGGAAATTATATAAATTTAAATCCAATATACCTCCTACTTAAGAAATTGTAGATCATATTTAGAAACACTTTAAAACAGTTCGAAACTGTAACTGGAGAGTACCTTCTATAAAAGTAGGTCAATGATTATACTCTTGAAAAGTAGGCTAAGACCCCTATTGTGTTCATAAGTTCGCTTTGGAATCTTTTATGCGAAAAAGAGGTGCTTCACAACCTAAATGTGTTGACTATGTGAAGAATGTGATGTCTTCAGCTATCTACCAGGGAAACATTAGTTTTATATTCAGCTTTATTTTTACTTTGTGGTCGTCAGAGGTTGGTACGACATACATATATTGATTTGTTATCAAGTGCTCATGATGTATAATCTAGAAAGCTTAGTTTTATCCGTTCCATACAAACTTTCATCTCTTATTTCAACCCTTTTCAACTTTTTGGTTATAAAAATTGTATTTTACTGTACCAATTTTAATCGTAATCGGTTCAGTGTTTAAAGCGTGAAAGCGTAACAGACAGAGAGAGAACAGAGATTTATAATTTTAATAAGGATTCAACCCCCATTTATCCTCTTAAGGGATTATGTAAATTGCAATAAAAAGCTTAACGCTTTGAACATTGTTTCTCTAACGGGGGGTCCTGGGTTGAAATCCTGCGCGCACCTGTAATTTTCGAAGTTATATCCGTATTACAAGTTATCACTTGCTTCGTTGAAAGAAAACATCGTGCTACAAACACTCCTCGAGCGAACACTGCCGATGTTAGTTTCAGGCTTCCAGCAAGATTTCTTATTAATAATACTTCTAACATAATACTTCAATCATTTTAGTGAAGATATTTATGGTTTAACTTCTCCATATAATAAAAAATGGTTTTATTGTAATCCTCAGCACGCCGGAGACCCGGTATCAGCATATCAGTGGCTCGAGGAGGCGCAGGCGATGGACACGGCCGACCGTTATGTGAACAGCAAGTGCGCGCGGTATATGCTGCGCGCGGGGCACATCAAGCGGGCAGAGGAGATGTGTGCCAAGTTTACTAGAGAAGGTATTACCACCGTAAATCTATAATACCCTGCACTATCTAGGCTATACTAGGTTCTACATACCACTCTCAATAGGTATCACATAAATAGACAAATCATTCTTAAAAATATTTAATATCGAATACGTAATTGTTTTCTAGAGTAGTTTTTTTTATTTATTTATAGTTCAAGTGTACGTTAAAACGTTGTGAAATAATATACGTATGAAATTTTGTACATATGCAGGTACTACTTATTTCTATAAGAAATTTCTTCCAGCGGAAGAGAAGATAATGATGAAATTAAATTTAACGTGCACTTAATATATAAATGTTAATTTATCATATAATACGCACACATGAATAAACATGAATACATACATATTTATATAATTTATATACTAATGAGTATACATGAGTAGCAGTGGTAATTGTTTTTTGAAATATCATCCATATGCAGAAACTAGAAACTGCCCTCGTTTCGTTTCGGAAGAAGAGTTGTCCAGTGGTTTTGGAGTTGCCATACTAATTTTAACCTGTTATCCTGTGGGAACTAAGCCATTACATGGGAAAAAACATATCCACTAACCATTCTCGAGTTTTAAACTACGACTATGCCAAGTTTCATCTAAATCTGTCCAGTGGTATTTGCGTGAAGCTCGAACAAACAGACAGACAGACAATAAATCCAAAAAAAATGTTTTGGTCTCTATATCGATAATAAAGCCTCCCTGCATCAAAATTTTCAAAAAATACTTAATGTACAGAATTGACCCCTCTACAGTTGTATATTGTTAGTATACAGATATAGATAGAGATAGATAAGCAACAATTTACTACATTATGTACAGATTTCCTGTTTTATAATTGTTGTTTTAAAATAATGGTTTTAAAATAATGGACATAACACTTTATTAACATTGTTTATTATTTTGTATTTCAGGTGTTCCAGCGACAGAGAATTTGAATGAAATGCAGTGTATGTGGTTCCAAACGGAGGCGGCGGCCGCTTACCAGAGGCTACATCAGTGGGGCGAAGCCCTAAAAAAGGCTCATGAAGTCGATAGAGTGAGTATATCCATGTCTGTTCTGGCTTAGTTTAATATAGAGTATATTTGGTTAATTCGTGAAATTTATTCCACACAAAATGACAAGTTTGTATGGAAAAAATCCAGATCAACTTTACACCAAGTATAGTTTATTTACACGTTTATTAATTACGTAATTTTTTTCCCTTATTTTCATTTGCTTGGGAAACAGTGATATAAAACTATCTAGCCATTAGACCGTTCTAGTATTGTGCTCTGTCCATCCTCTGTACATAATGTAATGTATGTAAATACATAAAGATACAAACACATATTCATACGCACTAAGATTACCATTCGGGTTGTATGGACAGTACAAATGAGACATCAATAATATCAGCCATACCCCAAGAACAAGTCACATCTGTCACATCACACATTTGCTTTGGCAGGATTACATGTCATGAGGCTACAGGGATCTTAATCAACTTACAATACGTAGTTATGTAATGTTAAGGAATTTTTAATATCTTAAATCGTTCTTCAGCACACATGTTCAAACTAAATCGAAACTTAGGATCCATTTAAATAACCATTAACGACTCTGAGTGCATTAGTAAGGACAGCTGGAAACAGCCTGGCCACAATAGATTAAACATGGTGTTAGTGGCATTTTGGTTTATGTCCCTTACCCATATATACAAATAAATTATGCAGCTGTCATATTCGTTAATCCTGGTAATATTATAAATGCGAAAGATTGTGAGAATGGATGTATAAATGTTGGGTGTTCCTTCACGCTAAAATTACAGAATGGATCCAAATGAAATTTGGCACCGAAATAGATTACGGTGTGAAATAATACAGGCTACTATTTACCTATTAATATTGTGAGCAAATCTTCGGGCGGACTAGTGCTTATATACGTAAAACACTCCTTAGGACAGCAACGATTTAAGTAACCATTACCGTTTTGTGAGTGCGGTATTCCGTTTTATGTTTGAATAGTCTACTAAATTATACGATATTTCTACTACACATTTTCCCAAGCTGCGCTATGACAATTTGATTTAGTAGAATGGAAAAGTCGATTGTATTGTTATGCAAATTATTCCCTACGTTTGACGAAGTGTAGGTATTTTTTATGTGCGAAACTGATTATAATAACTTCCCGTTTTCAATTGTTAGGGCTAGCAGTCAGTTAGTCAATCTGAATGATACAATGCTAGGATTATTAGTATAGTATGGCGTAACTGTACTATCTATCATAGGCCTGTGGCATTTTAATTTTATGGGGTTCCAAGAAAAATCTAACTTACATTAAATATTATATATTACTTACATTACTCTTTTAAAATGAACGTTGTTAAGGAGTGTGATTAAAGTGATATCATTTCAAAGGGTACAGCTCCATCTTTAAAATTATACCACATTTAAACATAATTGTTGATAAGGTTCATTTTAATATGTTCGTAGCAAGTCACAAGCAAGTGATTCCATAGTTTTAGACATGAGTGTATATACAATTTAACTGTTTCAAATTTCATACTTTCGTGTGATATTCGTACGTTCTTATTGTAGGTGTACAAGTACAAATTTAACTAACGATATCTTTTCTCGATTTCCTTGCAGCACTTCTCTGAGATAATGGAGGATCAGTTCGACTTCCACTCGTACTGCATGCGCAAGATGACGCTCCGCTCGTACGTCGGCCTGCTTCGACTTGAGGACGTGTTGCGCTCGCACCCGTTCTACTTCAGGTGCGCGCGCGCCGCGATACAGGTGTACCTGCGATTACACACACAGCCTCTGCAGGACGCGCCGCGGACTGCTGAGCCGGATACAGGTTAGTGATTAGTGGATATTGGAGGGGGGAAGGGGGAGGAAGGAGGAGGACTAGGCAATGAGGAGGTTGGAGAAGGGGGAGTAAGGATCCCCATTGTCTCCTAAATCCTCATAAAGTCGACTTAAAAACTTGAGTAGATAAAAATAGAATGGAAATCGATAAATTCGGATTCAGTTTTGGTTTCATTGAAACCTTGACACATAAGATGCACAAACTTTTGTTTAGCTCCGTTGTGTGCTATATGCGTCATAGGAAATGTTGAATTTGGCAAATAAATTAAGATAAAAATGTCGGATGGACATGAAAGCTTTCGCTTTCGACGATGTTCCAAAATCTAGAACCGGATAGTGAAAATATTACGGGGTCTTAAATTCGACGGCAAATCCTTCCCAAACTATTATTGGATCTATTACTCTGTGTCTTTACTTTAAATGAACGGCTTATCTAAAGGGATTCATTATTTTAGGCTGTATGTGTATTATAACGTATATTTGTTGCTTACATTTAGATGTATTTAATATTGATTCGGGTTAATGATTTTAGACCGGATTAAGTCATCGCCAAAAATATAATGGGATGTGTTAAATAATGTGTTCTTGACATGAAATGTTGTGAATAGGTATTGCTTTTGTCAGGTAATGGAAAGTTATAGTTATCCGTAGAACTCTATATTTTTTTATGAATATAGCCCCAAATCTAGGGTGATGTTGCTACAGCACGTAAGGTCTCAAGTGTACATTATTAAATATATTATATTAGTGTATGTATGAAATAATAGTTTGACAATACGTGCGTTGCCCTTGGAGATAGTCTCCATATTTGACTGTCTGATTGATACAAATGTCGCCTAGTGTCTTTTAATTTATAAATTTCTTATTTTGCAACGCGTCTGACTTAAGGTAACGTTTGATTACTCGTTTGTCATAATAATATGTGTTATATTTCGGATAATGTTGACTTCTTATATTTTCATATGATATGATATTCCCAATAATTATGTTGTTCTGTCATTTTGAGCGGTGTTTCAGTTATTTTCAGGTCTTGGTTTCTGTACGCATGACTAAACATTTCTTGTTTTATTGCACGTCTGTTCCAATTGAGACTTCTCAGAATAATTTTAAAGAGTTCAAGGTTTGCAAAAACGCTTCGTGCTTGTTTAAGGGCATTGCAGACGGAAATCGGAAATTACGTTTATTTGGTAATTTGCATAATGTAATTTAGTGTTTGTCGTTCGTATGAATTTCTTGATTAAAAAAACATCGAAGCGCTCCTAGCCCGGCGGCTTGTGTCGATTAAAGTGACTGGTGGTGTGAAACAATAGCAGTCGCAATCAAAAATCGTTGGTGGAACACTAGTGGCAAAATATTCTTGATTTTTTCCGTGCCTGGGAGGGCACTTTAAGCCAGTTGGTTTTCATTATTATCGTCGAAAGTTGTGAAGCTTTTTAGTCAACGCATAAGAGTATACTCTAGACTCCTCAGTACCCTCGTGCCCAGTATGAGGCCGTATGAGTAACCTTAGATTCAAATCATGACTTTTAGTTTATTATATGTAAAGATCTGACTTTTAGCTAGTGCCTTTCACAATATATCAATTGTGTCGGCAATGTCAATGTTGTAATGTAATCTAAACAAACAAATCGATTTCTAGAGTGAGGTAATGGAATACGTAATGAGTTTGTATCACTTTGGATATTAATTCATGAACAAGTTTATTGTAACTGGTAACATATATTTTTTAAATTAACGTCTGTAATCTATACTTTGACATTATGTTAAGTGAGATATTTTTATACCATTTTAGTATAACAGATAGTCAGTTTACTGTCATTTATAGAATTTAATGCGTTTTTGTATGACGCAGCAATGATGTTTCTTTTATTACTTTGTAATAAAGACTTGCTCATGCAGAAGTTCCGGGTTCAATTCTTGACCGGATTATGTATTCGTGTAAATGTATTTTCAAGGGCTATCATTGTGAATGTCCGCGGTGTTTTCTCGTGTCTGTGTGGGTGGAAGTGTATAAGTTTATCATAGTTTGATTTTGAAAAGAAAGTCATTGTAATTCATTAAAAGTTTTAATATACCACCTACATTTTGTCGTATTAGAAAATACAGTACAGAATCACAATTAATTGTCAAACAGTGACATAACATCGTTTTGATGCTGTGTTTAAATAACAATGAGATAACAGTATGTTATCGCTACTACTATATTTTAACAAATCTCTCAATCACTCCATACTTTGTATCACATCACAACACACCAAAATAGTTCATTAAAATACTGTCATTCATAAATAAATTAACTATCGCTAACGCTTGCACCAGTCTCTTAACAATAATTTAATAAATAGCACATAGTTCATTTGAATATTAGTTCATTTCGTTTCACAAAGTTCGCCGATCACCGTTTAGTCACACAAAAATCGCGTTAAATATTATGGCAATGCGGGCTCTCCGCTAGTCTCTAACCTTATACTACTTAGGACACTTTAACATCACATTTGCGCTTTGTATATACACGTATTGTCGAGAACGACTGCTCGAGTTCAGACTAGACTTTGGTTTCACCGTCCGTAGCCGGGGGTGCGGTACCTCTCCCTCGTAGCTTGAGCCGCTTGTGGCGTGAGGAAGTACACGTGAGCTCCGTCACCCGGTAGTCGATACGACACTAGCGAGCCCGCGTTCCCTTCTCCCGCAGTGTTCACCGGTCCGATCCATTCAGCATCCGGATTGATCGGAGGTCTAGGGTTGTTGTAGTTCACGTTCGTATCCCCCGCCAACGAGGGCCCGTTCAAGTCCTCCAGCTCACTCGCCTGCTGTCTGTACTGCTGTTGGTAAACTGGATTCGCGATCGGGACGAACTCGCTTTCCGGATTTATCGGGGGCCGCGGTAACCTGTTGTTGACCACTGTGTCGTGTAGGAGCGACGGAGGTTTCTGTTGCTGCACTAGTTGAGCGTTCGGCTGTCCTTGCCTTATTAGTTCGCTGTGCGCATTCACCGTGGGACGTGGGAGGCGGTAGTTGACGAGGGTGTCCCTATCTAAGGAAGGCGGATTAGGAGTCTGCGCTTCCACGATCTCGTACTCGTACGGTGGTATGGTGTTATCCACGGGTGTTCTCACTGTCCCGAGTGGTGGTGTCACAGCTAAGCCGTTGACATCGTGCGTCCCATCTTCTAACTTTTGTCCGAAAATATCGAACGAATTTTTGGTGATGTCATCGAGGTATCTCTCGTCTTGTTTTGTGTAATAGCCGTGACTGATCGGATTGGGTGTGGTGCTGGGATACCTATTGACGTGATGTACCGCTGGTTTTCCCGTGTTTATGGGAATATGATTTCTATTCTTTGTAGGCAAGGGCTGTTTAGCAACGGGGGCATCATCGTAATCTTCATCTCTTATCTTGGTTTTTGGATAATATCTGGTGGATGTTGGTGTTTCTGTTGTCACTCGTACGTTTTCAATAAGATATTGTTGATGATAGCCAGAGGAAACTGTTGGTGTGATAGCGTTGAATTCGTTTTCTAAGTTAAACGGTTTGCTGTAACTCACCATGGGTCTAAAAGGCTCAGGGTCCAATTTTGGCGCGCGGAATGTTTGTTCCGGTCTCGGGTTAGATTGGTAGCTGAATTGGTACACGGGTCTTGCGGTAATCGCTTTCGGCTTGTTCGGGTGCGGCCGATGCGAATGCGCCTTGGGTCTCTTAGTCGTGAATAAGTCAATCGTTTCTTGAATGTTAGCTATTTGTTGATAGAACGCATCCGGTCTCTGTTTTGGCTGTTGAACGTAAAGTGTTTGTGGTCTTGGTTTTTGTATACTAAAATACTCTTGTGTAAGCGTTCTAGGTCCTTGTTTTTGAGGCCACAAAAAGAGCGCGTCCGCCTGATCGATTGATCCGTATGACACGTCGACCGCCGGAGAATATTCGGGTTGCGTTTTTTGTGGAACAACATTGTGTTTTTGTACGAATGGATTTCGATTCGGCACGGTTTTGTAGTAATTTCGGCCATCGAAGTATGTTTCGGGTGCCGGTGAAGATTTAGGTTGTTCATCATAAAAATAGAAAGAGGCAATTCCGTTATCTTTTGGTTTCTGACTATTATAAACTGGCTGTAATTTAGTGGTAGGTACCTCATCGTTCTGTATGTTAGAATAGTACTCGGCTCTTAGCGGCACTTGCGTAGATGTGACTATATCATTTGTGATCACATTTGATGTTTTCTGCGGAACTTCGTAAACGACGTAAGGTTTTTCTGATGTAGTGGGAGCTTCGGTATTGTAAATTGGTTCCACATAATCGTAGAACACTGACACTGATAGCGGTTTTGACGTAAGTTTTGTTCTTGTCTTATACACTGGTTTTTCAGTCTTAGGCCTGGTGATAATTTCGTCAGGTAAGTTGTGTATCCTTACTGGATGTCTTGGAGGCAACGATTGAACACGCTGTGGCTTCCTGTGCTTGATCGTCGTAACAATTTCGAGCGGTGGCGGCGTTGTTATTGTGGTCGGAACTTCGGTAGTTCTAATCGATTCTGTAGTCGTCGGTCTCGTTTTGTACTTGCCTCTGTACCCTGTCGTCGGTGACGAATGTTTCAATGTCGCCTTTGGCCTTGTACGTGTCGTCGTAGACGGCCTTGTTGTCGTTTTAACCGTTTCCGTGGTTGTTTTTTCCTCTAGTGGCGCGAAGAAATCTGGCGGCGGAGGTAGAATTATTCCAGGAACTAGTGGTCCAGCCGGTACACTGTTGTTGTAATCAGCGCGATAAGAAAAATTGTAGGGCGGCGGATAGTATATCGAAGGGTCGTCTTCGTCGTACAGGTCTGTTTGGTTGCTCGGTGGTGGTAGAAACGCTGCGCCCGGAGGAAACCCTTCTGGAAAAGAGCCATTCATGGATGCAGGGAAGGGGAATGATCCTTCGCTCGCATTCCCAGGTAGGAATGGGAACGGAGGAATTCGCATCGGCGTTTCCCCGGCAGTAATGTTTCCCTGATTGTCACCCGCGGGGTAGGGCGCTCCCGCAGGGAGAACGAATGGCGGTGTTTGTAGAGGGCCTTCGCCTTCTCCCGCATAGAAGGGAGGGAAAATGGACGCAGGGACACTGCCGTTTGGTGTAAGGAAGACAAGCGGTCCGTTGTCGGAGAGTCGTACTGGAAAGGGCGGTGGCACTTTAGGTTTCTGCGGTAACTTTACTTGCCTTCTAGGTGCTTCGTAGTTGTCGATCGGGGGCCACGGCCTGCTCTCCTCTTTCGTACGCTCGGGGTATGATCCTCCCGTAAGTACTAATAGGTGATCCTCAGCCAGCCATATTTCGTCCTTTTTGAGACCTCCAAGGCTTTGTAAATTGTCTTTTGCTCTTGTCTCTGAATTAGGCTCATAGCTGACGATACCGGGTCGTTTAGGGGCCTTAGAAAATATTTCATTCTGAATAAGTCCATATTTCCCCTCGGCCACCTGGTCGGACAACGTCTTCTTTTCCTCTTCGTCTTCCTTCACTTTCCCCGCGTCCTTTCCTTCGCCGGCGCTGGACATGAGCATCCCATCATCCCAAATCCCCTGGTTCCATCCGACGCTGCCGCCTGACTGGTCCGGCGCGATCACGCCTACGAATTTTCCATTGTCACTTTTGGTATCGTATAAAATTGAATTTTTCGGAGTCCCATGTTCCTTTTCGGGCTTGATTTTGATGTGTCCGCCGATCAAACGCTTGATGGTCCGCTGGGATTCTGCGGGGTCGGAGTCGGGTGGCGGAGCGAGGGATCGTTGATCGCGCACGAACGAGTCGGGCGGCAGGACGTAGGTCGGGACCAGCACGCTGGCGTGTGCCGCCCATGCCAGCGCTAGCGTCAGCACTAACGCCGCCCCTCTCACCATCTGAAAGTTTAGAAAACATCATTTCTTAGTTATTTTGCACAACGAAACGGTACGAATCAAACACGGTTCAAAATGTAACAACTTATCTAAGTAATATTTTCTTTGTGTTTCGAATAAATTTCATCGACTGTCATGGGCGAACGAAGTGAAAGGACTGACGGAGATAAAAACGTTGGCCGGAGTTTTCGGCACTGGACCGCCGCGTGCCACCACCAGCCTTTTATTAATTCGTACATGCCTGCCACCGGCGAGCGCTGGCATTGAGAATCGAGCATTTAATTTTGAAATTAGCGAGTAATGACTGGACGGAAAGGCCGCGACAATATCAACTGTAGTCGGTTAGTTTATAACTGAATATTTGCAATGCACTTAATTTCACGTCAAAATAAATGAATTGCCTCACAGATGACGTTACAAAATACATTTGCTGATATGTTCTGCGATCATTATTGTGCTGTAACGGAAAGCATTTAGTGACGAAATTATCGAATCGTATCGTTTTTTTAAAACCTGCACGATGTTAATAACGTAACATTTTACATAGTCACGACATTAAGCGTAATATCACATGGAGATGATTTGACTAGCCGCAAACTGTTTGTTGTTTAGACGAGCCGTGGGCGGCGAGTGTCGCGATACTGGCGGCTCCAGTTTCACAAAGCCGTTTAATAATTTATTGCGAAACAAGAGCGAGAAACAAGAACGGTTTAATTGTAGCGAAAGCGCGCGGTTTTATGAGACATCGGGTTGAAAATAATGGTCGAACTAGTTATACCTAGTGAAGGTAAAGTCGTTAGGGCGTGTCCAGGGTTCCGTGAAAGGCACAGTCGCCAAACTGGCCCGGTCTCGCCTTCGATAAGCTCAGCGTGCGCCGGCCGACAGGTAATCGTGCTGTGGTATGCACCAAAATTGTTTCGCTGCACCTAACAGGGCGGCTCTTGCAAAACCCGCAATCTATCGCCGTTTTAATTGGCTTGGAATGGTCCAAGTTGCTGGTGCACTTTGATTGTTTTAGTTCACTATAATATCCACTAAAATATTTGTTCACAAACAAATTGTATGCTGTTTTACAATATTGTTATATATTAGTTTAAGTGTGACCATATCTATACCATTTCTTTATAACTATATATGTCGTAAAGAAACTAAAAATTGTATCTCGTTTTTGGTATGTAATGAAGATATTCAAATAAAATAAAGTTATAATATCTCAAATGTTCTGTACGTATAAAAATCGATTAGCTAAAATTTTATTATAATTTTAAAATTGCTTGTTGACCAAAAATAATTGTGACATCACTAGTGATGATGATCTTAAAAATCGATTGTATATCGATTTTATATTAACTTTCATCACGGCACAGTTTGTCAACATTTCGTATTACGTATACATTAACTTTGATTCTATACGTCTGTAATAATATTTTATGTATTTTATTATTCAAGTCGTTAAAACATATGTGTGTGGGTATTTAGCTTTATTCGAATAGTGTCGTAATTGAATAATCAATTGAATATCCATAAAAGCACAAATCTAGAGTACCGGTCTCTTAGACCTGAGTCATAATGGTTGTTAGTTAACCTTGGTTTAATTTATAACAAATCGTTTGTTCGAGCATTACCCGCAACGGGTTCGGTTGTGTAAAACTTGCACAATATACTAGCTTTTACACCCGTATTCATATACTGTACTTGTGTATGCCGTAACTGAATGCTAAGCAAAAAGCGCTCTTTTGATTGAGCGTCTTATTGAGACTGACTCGTAAACAAATTCAGGTAGGGTTTTAATAATTGATTGTCTGTGTCTAGGATCTTGGTTTTTCATGAAGATAAAATCTGAAGTGCTGTTTTTCAATTTGAACGAACGTTATGCGTTCCGTAAAACAGTTGGTAGCGTCTTTACATACGTTGATTTGACATACAGTATCGTTTATGAATTATTTTGAACAACGCCAAAGGTTCGCAAACTCTATCAGGTGAATGAGTATAGTTGATGAATACGGTAGTTAGTCTTTGAATCAGGACTATCACGTCAATAACGGTAGAGGGAATTGAAATATTGTTTTGTAAGAGCACACATACATACATACACTTCATAGCTTATATAAAGTTCAGCGCGTACATTAAATAAAGTTTGACATTTACTGGATGCATCGCTTTAGCATCCTTTCGTTTCCGATACTCGTTTGCCTTCGAAAAAAAATACAGTGATGTTCGCGCGTTTGTTTCTTAAGTCAACAGTGAAACAATTTGACACTAGATTTTTCCTGTTCTGCCCAACTGAACTGTTGTAAACTGTTCTCTCTCTTTTATTTGAGTTCGTATAAGATCCATTGATCGTACCGAATGTTATAAAGAATTTATTTTTCAATCGAATTGAAACGCTTTTTGAATCGATAAAATCGGATTAGGTCGGTACTTTAAATAAATATAAAAAAGAAGTAATAATTTAAAAAAGAGAAATATCTTTTTTTTTTATTTTTGTCATTATCTGCGATGCCATAGACTCTAACGTGGACGAATGATGGTGTGGCAAACGTATGGCCTCGCTACCAATATTTTTCTGCGGTTAGAGTAAAACGCGTAGCGATTAACAAACTAGACGGTTTGCAGTGTCGCGTTGCTTTCGATCTTAGGCCAGCCTTGCAGGACTGTCCTCGTTACAGATAAATCTATTGTTTTATATTTAATGCGTAGCGTTCAGATATTTCAAGCTTTCTTCACTCCCGTGCCATTGTTGTTGGGAAACGTTAGGTAGACGTATTGTTTGCTATTAGTATTCTATACCCGTTGTCGACCCGCCAACTTTCCAACGGCCTTTGTCGAACGATCGCCAGGATATGTTGATTGCAACGTTTCACATTTGCTACGCTTTCCAAACAAATCAATATCGATACAGTTAATTGAATTGAATTATTTATAGTTTTATATATATTAAATGCATTGGCTGTTCTCGAGTTAGTGAGGGTTTGATACGATCGTGTCTTTCAATTGAAGGTTTGCTAGTGGCAATTTACGTAATTACGTAGGCAAGTCCACAATATAATAATGTCTACTTGGTGCCGGCAGCTGCTTAGTACGTAATTGCATGCATTGATCTCCTTGAGTTTGCTGAACGTCGGAGAGCTTTTAAAAACCATAGAGTTTAGAAGAAATAGACATTTATCAATCAGTAACTTTGAGTCGCTTAAATTGAAACGGATTCGTGACATGAACGTTCAATTAAGAAAAGCGATAAATTTTATTGTACCGCTAATCGATATTGTATCGATCGTTAACTATGGATAAGTATGGTAAGTTAGTGTGTCAGTATGTCCCACTTGCTTTCGACATCTGGCATTGGGTACCCCGACCGACGCAAATCATGCCATTGTAACCACGCTGTCCTTATAAGACCTACGCTACGGTCGAATTATGCTAGCATTGTAAATAAAACATCTTCATAAAACGGTACGCGGCGCGAAATGGCATTAGTCATGGTTTGTCAAAAGATTCATTGCCGATGTGTTCACGGAGCACGTTCAATGTTTTCTTTACGATCTAGATCTTCGCAAGACAAACTCACATAGTCTCAAAAAGGGCACAGAACTACAAAAACTAGTTGGATATTTCAAAACCGGTAGCGCAATGCGCACGGTTTGCACTCATGACTCGTTAACACTTTACATATTTTATTATATAATAATTTTCACACCTGATTGTCAAAGTTAGTATTAATTTGTTGAAACATAATTTTTATTGCATAGAAAACATTACAACATTAAAAATAATTGATGGTGCAACCCTACAGATGAGCACGCGAGAGCGGCGCGAATGCGTGCAGTCAGCGAATTGTCTGATTAATCTTACGCCTCGTTACGTATT
Source organism: Asbolis capucinus (assembly GCA_018249125.1). NCBI lineage: Eukaryota > Metazoa > Arthropoda > Insecta > Lepidoptera > Hesperiidae > Asbolis > Asbolis capucinus. The sequence goes on from DWJZ01000247.1 coordinate 15,233, forward strand.
CTTTTATTCGATTAATTCAATGACTTCTAGCAACTTTTATGTACATATGTTATTTTCAATATGGACTCTTCACTTTTCAGATCGTTTGCATCTCTTTATTAATACTGACCTTAGATTTCAATGCATTTGTTGTATTATCAGATTCACAGGGTGTCTCATAAATAATCTTTACAATGTCTTGTCTTGTTATTGTTTATTGATGTTTATTTTAATGACGTTTAGCTATGTGTTAATAGTGTCACGGCTCCAGTAATTGTCACGGATTGCGTGGTCAAGGCGAAACCATCATAGACCGTTAGGTTAGGTGATTATGTAACGCAACAGCTTAAGTAAATAACTTAGTATCTAAATCTTATAAAATGTCGCTCATTCCCAGACACAGCCTTGTCTGTTTGACGTGGGAATTATTTTATGTTCTCTTTAGGTATAATTGAAATAGTTTAGGTACACGTTAAATGTATGGTATGTTTGCTTAGCACACGTAACTGCGCTTTCTCAGTTCATGCGAGTCTCGCAATATCTACATTTAACCTTATTATCCGTTGATTAAAGTTTCTCTACACTTATTAAGTTTTTAATATGTTAAGGTAGGTACCATGGTGTTTTTTCTCTTTTCCCAATATTTTTCGTACTCTGCATGAAGCTTGTCAACATTTTTTAGGTTTTTTCTAATACAATCAAATTAAGTTCGTGTCTATAAAAATATACTTCTAATCGTGACTAAATGTGTAGATATCAAATCTTCGAATGCGCACGCGCCGTTTCGGGGTCACATCGCAGCATTTCAAGCTACTTTTATGTGGTTACCATGTGCGCCATTGTTGGCAGAATTATGATTTATAACATTATCTTTGAAAACGACAAGGTCGTTACTCTCCATTCAATATTGTGCAACGATATCAGTTGTAACAATTCTCTAATTACATTGTAATTGAAATTGATTTCTGCCATTGAACTATCAAAATCAAGTGCTTAATCATAAACAATTCTTAAAGAAGCAATGCATTTATAATAACTATACATGTTTCTGCTTGTATCTTGTTTGTCGTAGAAGTTCTATGTTTAAACGGTATTTTTTTTAAATTCGTCTCTTTCTGTAAATTATGTTTTGTGTCCGCTAGGCACGTTATAAATGGAAACTTTCATCCATTTAAGGCATTCCTAATACTCCAGCGCAATTTGAATTTAAAATTTCTTCGTAACGGTTCTGATGAAGCCTTGGTGTATTTTTAAGTACGTGATACGCTTTTATAATGCCAGAGCACGCTTTCCTTTCATTATGTGGATACTTTCTTGGTTCTTTGTTGATGCTTTCCTGATACTTTGAATAGCAATATTTTTGAGAGTGGTTGTATTCAGTTATTGTATATAATATTCTGTAAGATGTACGCCGTTCCTACGTATGCCATCATTTCTTACAGTCGTAATTGCTGTTACAGCATTTAGAAAATTTTCATAATTTTCACGTAAATTTGAAATAACATTACGTTATGCATAAATGAACACCTCGTTAACTTATTTGTGAGCCTTGTTAAGTTCACGACCTTCTGTTCGTATTATTGTTTATTATAATTTTAATGATGTTATATTATTATGAATTATTTTTGTTTCAGGTAAGTAACGAATGATTAAGCAGGCTTTGGTTACATTATATCGGTAAGTTAATACTTCGTGCTCCTAACTCTATTGTCGATTTAAAAGCCAATTAAAACCAAGCGTCGTTCTCTTGCTAGTATTGTGCTATGAGGTAAACATCAATTAGTAGATTTTAGATAATCCCGGCTATTAGTTTCTCGTTTCTATATTGTTTAATATGAGTGTCGCTTGTGCAACGAGTTTCAAAATTTTTCCGTTGCTCCGTATGCTACCTTTTGGTGGTTTTCGGAGCGTGGCGGATAATAGGCAACCTTAGATTGCGCCCGAGTCCTTCGCTCGTGGTGCGAGGAAAGCTGAATATTTTAATAGCAAATTTCGCAATTTAGAGCAATTGCTCCGAGCGGTCGACCATTATCTGATTTATGTTGGCGGCAATTATTTTGAAGGTGAAGTATTATTTGCGCCAGATATGTGTATTTTACGGTTAGTAGATATCTTAAGTGTCACGACAATCGTTTCGCCCTCAGTGTTATTCACGATGGCTGCCGCCAGTGTGAACCGCTAACCCCTCCATTGTTCTACAAGCTCAGCACATCGCGACAATCTTGCTACACGCCTAATAAAGGTTTTATGCATTGTTTTCTCCGCTACAATTTTCACAGACCTTGCTTTCGTGTAATTGCCAAGTGGATTCGCAGACCGGTTCTCGTTATTTTAATCTCCACACTGATAACATGGACATCACGAAGTTTAAGCCGGATGCGCATTTTTTGTTGACGGACATACGAACCGATGACGCAAGCGGGGTATTTTGTATTATTATCACGTCAAGATAAATTCGATTCGAGAGAACAGTTGGATGTTTTCGTTCGATTTGCATTAGATATGTAAACATGTTGACGGTGTATCGGGCACGTTTACTACAATAATACCGGCACGTCTGTCCGTTCTGCATATTTTTGAATTTGGAGTCAATTGGAGCGAGGCCGGGCTCATTTCTAGTGACTGCTGATGTCATGCTATTCTTAACAGAAACTAGGTGTGTGTCTTATAATTGTTTCCTTCATGTTCAACGCGGAAACATAACTTTAGAATATATCGTTGGTTATTCTCTGAATCATTGGTTTAATTCAAGGCAAGTTAATGTGGCTGCATTGAGACTGCATCGCGGGTGTGCAGAAGGTTGAATGTCGCAGGTGAACGTTGTATCATCGTTGTCACGAAGCACTGGGGAATGCCACATTCCTTAATTTATAAATGAAATAATATCTTTGTTTAGTTTATTTTACTTTATGGCCATAAAATTCTGAAATTTCGATATTTTATCTGCAAATGCATTTGTAAATGATAAAGTATAGTTTGCCGCGAAAAACACAGAATCATCATTAACGAATAGTTGCATTACAATCAGCCTGTCGATTTTGATATTCGTATAAGATATAATATATCAGTCCGGACAATAGCCAGTATTTTACTTAAGACACGGACTATTATGTTTGGTAAGATTGTAATCAAGCGTTATTGTGTTGATATTGCTTTTAAAGCAGTTAATTTGCCTCTGGTCTTGGGATACCTACACGAAAATATCTCACGGGTTTCCAACATCCGTGATTATAATTGATGTTTGTGTCGTTTTCACACGATTTACGTTTGCCGGAACGCGTTGTAACAGACGAAACAATTTACACAAATTGTTTACTTCCTCAAACATTTTGAGATTTAGCGCCATAACTAATGTCACTCTATCTGTGACACTATTAGTTTACGTAACTTTTACTTCTGTGCTCGTATTTGTATGGGCTTTATACGAGTTATATAATAGACTACTCAATAAAAGTACCCTGTCTATTATTGTAGTATCGTATCGTACGAATACTACCGGATTTTATAGAACTCTATTTTATGCAGAAAGATCTCTTGGCTCTCAAGCTTCTTCATTTATAGAAAAAACTATAAACAAAAGAATAGAGAAGAATAATCATTAAATAATTATACTCTTTTAAAAGCGAAGATTTTGCTTAAATAGTCACGATTCATACGACATAAATAAAACTTTTCGAGATGTAATAGTTGATATATTCGCGGATGTATGTTAGAATTACATGATTTAACTCGATGATTATATACGCACACCTTATGAGTATTACTATGATTACTATAATCAATAATATAGACCGATTATAATTTATTGTCCCCTCACGATTATCACGTTTGTATTATGTCACTAAATGGAATAAAAACAGTGTTTAATACTGTGTTTAACAGTGTTTGTACACCCGGTAGACGTTTTGAAATCTATTCTCTTAGTGTTTGGTCTCCAATATTTATTAGAATTTGCTAAGTTATCGTCACATAGAATAACTTTTATTATAAGTAATGGCAATTCAATAATAGGAGTAGTTTGACTGATTTAATTTTGTCAATAGCGCCGCTTATCGAGTTAAGTCGTGCATTTAAAACACACTTTTTATCAAAATCAGTCTAGCCGCTTAGGAATGCCAAAAAAAAAAAGATTTGAATTATCTTTTTTCATCAGCTTAATTCTAACATTTTCCTATACAAATTTTGTATGTAAATATTTTAAAGTGTTTTTGTCCATCTCAAACTAGTTTAAAATCTATTCGTTCGGTCCGTGACGTAACCACTAATTTACAATTACGCGGCACTTTAAACATTGAAGATTGAACGGTAACGAAAACCTTTACGAATCAGTAATTTTATCACGTATTCACTACGTTTAAGGGAATCCCGTTACGCGGATGATGGGGATGCCATGTGATGTATACAGATGATAAATGCAATGTTTTTTTTATTTAATCGATAATTTTTGTAATAATTGTCTTACGTGCTTCAGGTGGGAATAATTCCTAAAAAATGTTTAGTAACGTGTATTTCGGACACTTGTAATCTTCATGAAGTAACAGCTGAAGCAGTAGTGTATAGATTATATGACAATATTGTAATATATTCGATCTGTCTGATGTTACAGTTTCAAGATGGATGATGAAATTCTGGAAATCTAAGGACTGATTGATCTTGGGTCTTAGATTCATCTTAACGCGCTTCGCAAATTTTTTAGTGATCGAACTAAGTGTTTATTATATTAGTTTAGTACATTGTTAATATTGAATGATATTTTATCGCTCTACTGTAAGTAACCATTTCAATATAATAACCAGTTCTCTACTCGAATGCCGTAGTATGTTTGAAGACCGGCGTCGGCGAGTTTCAATTAAAATAGAAATTGGTTCCTAAGCGTAATCATACATCCATTAATGGAAAACATGATTATTTAAAGTTCTATGCAGCACGTAATATTAGGTATATTTCGCTGACGAATCTCAACGTTTTAATATTAGACATTGCGAAATGTCTGCATAAGTTTATTTGAATTAATCACTTGAAGTATCCGATTTGTGTAGGGGTATTATTGTGGGTACGTAGTCATTGTTTTATGACGGTTGAGATATTAACGCGTGGGCTCACGAATCCAACGGTACGAACCTCAATTCAGCCACACACTTGCAACCGTCACAGTTCTTAAATTATTTTTTAATTCACGATTATGTCGTGTACATACGTACGACACTTATATACGAATTACACAACAATACTTTTGGACCGCGCACTTTTGTTTGTATTTTCTCACAGGTGTTTCTTTACAGTCAGATGTCATTGAGTCTTATGCCGAAGGCTAAGCTCTGTGAAACTTTAACTCTAATATTTATGTCGCGATATACGCATTGTCTCCGAAGTTTGAATCGGCTCCGCAGCCGGCGCCCGATCCGACCCGTGAGATCTAGGTCGGGGACCCGGCTGGATTTTATTAAGTAGTACGTATGCAATTCAACCCTACCGTCCACTAATTACCGAAATCTTATCGCAATTGGAAACACCCACCAAAATCTATAATCGAACTTTGTAAACAAACAATCTTACATTTACTGATAACGGCTGAGGCTGCGGCTGCGAGTAACACTTGTTTATCGTGTTCTAATAGATGCACATGTCACTGCACTAGAGTTTCGTAACACCAACGTTCGGTCACTGGCACATGCTGGGAACGACTGGGAGTCGGCTGGTTGTCGTCGCGGGCGCTGGAATGTCTTCTGTCCCGAGGGTCACCGGCGAGTGGTGGGGTGCACGTGTGATCGGCAGGTCGAGCCGCGCATGAGTGGCGGCGGTGGTAGGGGCGCGAGCGTAAATACGGCGCCGCAAGCGCGTGCGCCGCTCACGCACACAGGGACAGAGAGACGCATACGAGCGCCGTAAGCTACAGGTGACGCCACACGACGACGGATGACAACGCTAGACTGGACAGCCGCTGATGAGATATGTTGCTGTATTAGGGTAGGAAGGAATACTAACCCCAGTCTCATGCTGGCCGATCAGGGCGTCATTATCAACTTAAAATAAGTCTTATATATTCTTACTTTTTTGATATAGTCTGGACATTAGGAACTATTATCGACTCACGATATTCCGACCGTGGGCTTTTGTGGATCAATTTTCATGTTTCCCGATAATACATCGGTGATGACTTGATTATTTTAGTGGGATGGTGATCACATACTATCATTTGGGTCATCTGTCCCATAAAAAATATCCTAACCCTCATGATGTTTGAGTAACGGTCGACCTCTCGGTTGGACATACCGTATACATAATTCAGATTAATGTATATTTTTTGGAGAGAGACGTGGTTAAGAAATGGTTTATAGTTGTTTACGATAAAAATACTTCGAACGTCTCATTTTACGTATAGATGGGTCTGTCAGTTATCTCCTAATGAATTTTCCTTAAAATATAGATACTAGGTACGTGTGTGATGAAAGGTAATATGTGACTTTATTAATTTATCTGAATCGAACATTTGCTTTAAGTTCGTTAGTGATGTATGTAAAGGCTATTTAATATAATTTTAATAAACACTTACAGGTAACATTATATTAATACAGGTAATACGAATACATATTGTTTTAAACAATATATATACTATGTACGTTATCGTATTTATATAGAAGCGCTCTAGTATGTTGAGTTATTCTGATATTTTCAATCAGTGATGTGATTTAGTCGTAAATTAGTCTTGTGATTTAATGCTATAGGTATGTATAATTATTGTGTTTATACTTTTTGTAATATTGATAATGAATAACACATGAGTGTTTGATGCATCTACGATAAAAGAAACGAAAGAGTTGCCATAGTTCTAAAATCGGTGTTTATTCCTTCTAAATTGCTTTTAAATTTACGACTTTAACTAATCTGTTCTTATTTCTCGTAATAAAGCGATTTCACACGAGGTGCGTGTAACGCGTTCGATGTGTACGCGCCTTAACCCGGTATTCGGATCGAGTCATCGAACCGGCCGCGTCCTCGGAAGGTCGCGCGGACCCGAACGGGACCCGCATTTACATACCGCTTCTAATTTTATATCTACACTAGTTTTGAACGTGATATTGTTTGTGTGATCTACAGATTTTACTAACACGGACTTATAGGAAATTTTCGTGTACAGGCTAATCAAAATCAACTGTACCTACCATTTACAATCCCATCTGATAGTAAGTGACGACGTTGTCTTATATGGTAAAGCGCATTAACTTAGAAAAAGCCTATTCACTCTTGTCTTGATAAGTGTCTGACATTCTTGATGGTGGAATATTTTTGTAATATTTATAACCTTTTGATCGATTCGATTAATTTGTAGAAGCTTGTATACTTTTATAAAACAGTTTTTTGGTCTGCAAACCCACACACACATATAAACATACAAACTCTAGTAATAGGTAAGATTCAAACTGAAGTGAACTCGTGATGAATAATTGGAATTATTAACTTCTTAAAATTATAATAATGGTGATTAATTATAGGTCCGCCATGAAACAATGTATAAAAATAGTGTTATTATAATACACAAATAGCTGTACGCTTTCGTGGAATTTGTGGAAGATTTAATTAGAATTTTAAATTATAATGATTAACGACGAATTATGGGAAATATTCACTATCAGAATTTAAATTTTACACTAATTTGTAGAGTAAGTCATCATTAGAATATGACTTCATCGTCTTCATTGAAGTCTAATGCTGAAATTGAGTCATTTTGGTTCGAAGTTGGCACCGTTTGTAATAGTTCTTGAAATATTATTTATAAGCAAAATCTTGTCTAAACTCACCAATGTTATAATGAGTATAACGAGGTTGGAAAGACACATTTTAATTACCAAATACTAAAGTCACTTGCGCAAGAATTTATTCGAATGTTATGTCAGTTAACACCAGGCCAGTAGCTAAAAGCTATGATATGGGGTCCTTCAAGAAGCGGGACCATCACTTCCTTCTTAGCCGGCTTCTTGTTGGATCACCAACGCGTTGCCAGGGCAACAGCCCCTGGTGTTGCTAATTTCCACGGTCGGTGGTGATCAGTTACCATCAGGTGACCCGTCTGTTCGTTTCTCTGCTTTAGGTATATAAAAAAGTAAGGTAATAAGATTGATAGATTTACAATAAATTAATTACCATATTATTTAATTATATTGAGTGAGTTAAGAACAATATCCTCATTCGTAAACAAATGTATCTCATTGCACGTTTAAAGTGAATAAACAAACATTACTACGTATAAACCTCTTTCAATTAATATTTCATTCATTTTCAACAAACATTCGGACATTCGTCCTCAATATCAATAAACTTTTCGGGCCGGATACACCACAACTCGATTTTTGAATCGTTTATTTAAGTGCTTAATCGTTTGCATCTGGCATGCAGTGGATCCGGGATATTTTTTTTTGTATCGAACGAATATTTATATTCTGTTACAGTCTGTCAAACACTAAGCCGGCATGATAATTACGCCGAGATGCTTGGAATGCGGTTCTTGTAAATTCGATTTGTTTAATTGACTGACGATTATATTCGTAAATTAATGTTTGTCCATTATAATTATTACTTTAATAAATGGGCGAAGTTTAGACAAAGATTGTGTTCTTATTATGAATTGTATAGACAGAATTTATTGCAACAGAAGATTGGTAAATAAAGAAAAGAATATTGATCGTGGTATGTGGGTTAGGTATATATAACTTATTGAGTGGGTAAGTTTAGGCATTGAAATATTTGTTTGAAGTAACGTAGGTGTATCCATTATCATACGTAGTGCTCTAAGTTAAAATGGTTCTTCAATACTTTATTAGCTTCATTTAACCCAATCCAAGATATTTGATGTAATAGTTAGGTGTCAGAATAGAGTCTTAATAACTGACATATACACTAAGTACTGCATCTTGATATTGTAAACTCGTGTAATAATATGGCACCTAAAAACGATGATTGTAAGCAAAAAGATGTAACTACCACGTTATAAAAACTACCTCACCTTACGACCAACAATCCTTATCGAATCTACAACCTTGTAGCTCGAAGAGGTCGGATGATGTCATCTCTAACAGATCTTAGAGTCTAGGGTGACTTGTATCTATTCCAAGTATTCTTCAGCCAATGTCAATGGTCTCGAGACTCGAGTATACCTCCATATAAAGAAGAGCAACATTCCTGCTTCGGCGCCATCCGCGTGTAGTGACGCAGTTTTATGGGAACATACCATCTTGAGGTCATGATTACTGTTAATGGTTGTGCCAATGCATATGGTCAGTGCAATACTTAGCATTTTCACTAAGGAAAGGTCACTGGGAGACAACATTTTTACTGACACCGACGGCTGGGATTGATTACGATCAAATTGTTTGAAGCTACACAAACAATAAGGGAATGATGCTTGTCATCTAAAATATGCTAATTACCATAATTTAGTCTTATAATTAATATCACAATTAATTGCTCGGTGATATTACGATAATAGTTTTTGCATGAGGTGACGTCAAAGTTTTTGTCGCAAGTCCAATCATAAAAAGTTTAAGCTCACAATATATGTATTTGTAAAACACCACTCCAGATGCATGTCTTGCCTCATTAATTATACATATATTATTCATGTTTGAATCATTAATGCATCAAAAAAATTTACTAATGGAATTATGCAAAGTTACTAATTTTGTAATGAGTTTCTGCTAAATGTTACTCGATATTTAAATGGTTCTACCTTTTGATTGGTACAATAATCAGTTATTACAAGCTCGACTGCAATTCGTTCGATAGATTTAATAGTGCTAACGATTTTGTATTCCACCGAATTAAAACCTGTTTCGTTTACACAATTTACAATATTATTTTCTGAATTTAAGTATTTCACATCATCTTGTAATGTTTTGTAATTCTCCTTAAGATTTTTACTTGTTTAATAGTGACGACTCTTTTCTCGTTATGAAATAAAGCGAGGTGCTAAAATGGTAATGCTTATTGTATTTGCTTTATCTATTACTGAGATGATTGTGCATTAATACACTACAGATGTTTTATATGTAAATGGGCGCGGCGGAGCCTTTAAAAATGTTTGAGCTATTCGTCATGCTACAAACACCTGTTTGTTGTTTTATGTTTGTAGAGTAGTTATGAGGCCGTTGATACTGGCTGACATCGGGCTCACAAACTTATTTGGTTGTAAGTTATTTAGAGTAGAAGATAACATTTCTAGTCACGAGTGCCCAAGATACCAATCGGAGATGCTAATAACTTGTTTTCCGAATAGCGTAAATCCCCAAAAATATTGAGACTACACAATGTTCTAGAGATAATGTATTTGATTTAGACATTTTTAAAATATTACAAACTGACATATAGACATTAATTTTTCAACGCTGCAGGGGCTTTCTTGTATTATAGAGCTGATAAAGAACTTGTGATAATATAGATAGATTATTTAAGAAATCCTATTTGTAAAATTTTACAATTAAAATTTCAATACTGCAGATGTGAATGTTCAACTTCTAACACTGCAGGGCAACCTACCATAATTTTACTGTCGTTATGCTTTCTATACATTTTCTACTGTCTTCGTTATGTAGTGCTTATTATATTTTTTTATTATCCGGTGTTGTAACGGATATTAAAACCGGTACTTTATCTTGACAGGTAATAAGGCATTGGGATATATCCGTTCGTTTATCACGAGTTTCTCATTTCTGTCCTTAATTTGTAAGTGGCTTACAAGTTAATTCAGGCTTTTATCAGCCTATATTGATGTAGGGCAACAGCACTATGATTATCTTTGATTATTAACTTCTAATTTTAATGCTATATGTCCACAATTAACTACGAATTTTCTTCGGAGCGCAAGCGAATGTTTCGGGACCGTAAGCTGTCCATTTTGACAGTCTTTCCTTATATTCACTACTAATTGCACATGTATAAGATATTAGTTAACATTTAAGATTTCAGAACAGTGTACAAGCTCATTTTATATCCTTTTCCTTATCTTAGAATATGACTTAGGGCATCTAATTTCTTTATTTCTGATTAATGAAATAAATTAAAAATAAAGATTACCTTTCAATTGGTATAATTCCGAGATGTACCATTTAAATTATATGTTTTGTTGCTTTCTTCTCGTGGAATAGAAAACGCCGGAGGTTGCATCCGTATGCATTGCTCTGAGGTCGTTTTAATTTTATTCTCAGAATCATGTTTGGGTGGTGTCGGCGTGCCGCGTCCGTACCACATTCCGCGACACAGAGGCGCTCGTTTGACCGTTCGACCACATCGTCGGACCTCACTGTTTCGGAACTTATCTCGTTAAGATTACAGCTTGCAGTTCCAGTATCCGTATAATTGATAACGTTTTAGGAATCGAATTAAATGTCAGGAGTGACCTAAATGCATATTAAGATTATATTGTTAAACTTGAAGCATAGATTTCAATATAATGTTTTCAAGATTTGTACTCAGTTCATACATGTCATTTGCTGAAAACCGTTGTTGTTATTGAACGTAGTGTGTACATAAATTTTTGACATCACTAAGGAGATGATGATCACTTTGCATATTGAACTGAACAGGAAAATAAACAAAGGTTCCGAAATTATGCAAAACATTTAGGCGGAGGTAAAAACATGTCATATTTAAAGCATTGTTGAACCGATCGAGCAGGCTGTCCATTTAAGGAAATCCATGGCATGGCGCGCGACTTTGGAGGAGGCGCCGGCGACCGGATTGTCGTTAAATTATGTAATCGAATATACATGACGCCTTGTGGATGCATCGCAGTTGGACCGACCGCTTTTTATAGAAGAAACACATGGAATTTATTTAATCGATACTGGCATCTATCGATTTTTACAATTCCTTTACACAATAATCGCTTTAGACAATAAATTGTTTTTTCTTGCTCACGATTCTTCGCCATGATTTAGCGGTTTATGTAATTATTCGTTAGTTTGATCCCTTTACTTTCACCCACATTTATGGAATTCTTCTCTAATGTCGACACCATAACTTCACTTTATTGTTTCGTAATAATGTTTTCATTAATTAGATACAAGTTTGGTTGCACAACAGTTATTGTTTCACGCTTGGCTTGTTTTCTTAGAGACGTCAAAGTATTTCGACAATCTAACAATTTGTGATAAATTATTTTTCATTATTGTTTGTGTCCAATTTAGCACCTTGCTGCAGTTGCTAAGTTATGAAAACTTTTTACATCTCTTCGTATATACCAAGCAAACATGGCTTGTGATGTAGGTTTTTTTTTTTGCTTATTTCATTTGAACCCGTGTGATTTGTAATAATGTAACATGGCGTAGGTTTTTTTATGTTTTGCATAATATGGTTTCGGCAAATGATTTTTTATAAAACTCAAACTCTGTCCGATCTATTGGCGCCATCCTTATATTTTTCTCGTAAGCTCATTATTAATCAGTAGTGTTTGTGTTTATAGTTCAACTGCTTTATATTGCCGATTATTATTTAAATAGTGATATTGGCGATGTACGTTCCAAGATGTTTAAGATTTACGAGGATACTTGATTTGGAAATGAATTTTTTTTTCTTTAGCACTATTATTCTTCTCAGCTTTTAAGTCTCTAAAATTATTCACATTCCAATGTGTTTGTTTGTCAAAAAATATGCTCTAGATGTATATCGAAGTATTTTTTATGGTCTTATTTTTTCTCAACTTTACATTCAATAGCTTTTATCGTTTCTGAATAATGAGTCAATAAAATGGTTTTATTTATTTTATTACAATCTCTATTATTACCAATCGTTTTATGGTATTCATCTTATCTTTGTTCGGTTATTCTATAAGATTCTCTTTCTCAGGAGATGTTGCAAATATGAACCTTGTACTGATTAGTTCAATATTTAGCAAGTTTTGCTGTTAAGTTAGCACCTATCTCACTCTCGCTGTTATGTAAAGTGCAATTACCATTATTATGTTACGATTATTTAGGAATAGTAAATGTGTTATGCTCCTAAACATTAAATTAAAATTTATGAACAAGTGATCCATTTCTGTCGCTGACAGTTTGCAATGTTGCCATAAATAAAATAGCGACACATCTATATTTCTACGGAAAGTGCTACTTTGCATTGATTTTTACTAAAAAATGTTTTCGATTATATCAAAGTTTAAAAAAGCTTTTAAATAAATATTTTCATAACTTTATTATATTTCATGGATATTAAAATCGATGACGGTTTTTGACGAGTTGATTCCAAGCTTCCATATAGTTGACATCGATTGTAGAAAAATTACCTAGTAAAATTTCCTGCTGACAGGACAGGTAATTTATTAAATAGTGAAATTTTGGAACTGGCGACAAACACATATTCATGTATTAATGAACGAAATAGGTCGTAAAAGGTACTTCCTTGTATTTGATAAAAATATGTACGAAATTCGGGGAGAAGGATATTGAAAATAAAACGAAAGTATATTAAGCAGCTTTTTCTAGGCAACGAGGTGCAATTCAAGAATCCTTCATTTTTCTTCTTTGTTTACAGTTTCAACAGTATTTGCCACTAAATGGCGGCAATTGTATCGTTGGTAATTTAATTCCCATGTTGCTAGATTTCCTTTCACTGATTATAGACGTTGAGCATTGTGACTCGGTCGATTCCACTTTCTCATCTCTCAATGTCTGAATAGCTTCTTTTAATGACGTTTTGTATACTATATAATTATAATTCTTCGAATTGACTTATGTTCTTCACTAAGTATCAAAACAATGTTTTACGGCCATCCTTAGTCACTTCGTAATTGTCTTAACGACTCCAATATCGTTTTCAAATAATCTTGTAATTTCTTTCAGATTAAAAAAAAATTTGAATAAATAGATCAATGATAGTAACGATCCTTCAATTGTAAATTAATTGCGCAGCATAGGAAATATTATCACATAACTTTGGTCTTATAATCTTGTACACTGGCTGGTTATTTATTTGTTTGATCTGTTGAAACCACGTTTTTCTTAATTAATATAATTCTATTCAAGTTTGATACAAGAAGAAGTAGCTGGACTGTATTAGACAAACACTGATGGAAGTAGACAAAAAAATTCCATCATAGATATTAAAAAAATCAAAGTCCATGATTTAGATATGAGTTCGCATTAGTGTCGCCGTAAAGTTGGCGTTGTTTAGTTAATGGACTCGGAGACGAACCGACAATTCATTAGTAAAATGTTAATTAAAAAACAACTCGTTATGACTAAATAAATTAACCTTTTTCATTTCGGAATTGTAATGTGTTTATAAGTGTCATATTCTGATATTATTAAGTGTAAAGTCAATTATATATATATGTAGAATAAGTCAGTGAGTCTGCTGTGGCCTATTCGGCATACTTGTACACCACTTTTTGTATTTTTCGTAATTTCTCAATTAGATTAGCGTTGGTGAAACTTTCAGTATAGTTTTTATTCATTTGTTTTTACTTACATCGGTTCTTAAGTAACTAAAAAATGCTTCTGATACTTAAAATCCCAAGATGTCTGATAGAACTTGTTTCTATTTGTATGTCATGCTCGATTGTTCCGCTAATCGTTTTATGAACGCTCGATCCGATATCTGGGCGCGCTTCTATTCCGTTTAGTTATTTCTTTTGAATCTATCTGTTGATTTCAATGATTAAATCACGAATTAAGGTGGTTTACAATGAGCTTTTGAATTGGTTAAATCATATTTTTCTTAAAATTTTTTAGAGTAATCAATCGTGCAGCCAGTCTTTAGCTTGTAGAGAGCTTAAACGAAGTGGCAATTATGAAGTTTTTGCGAGGACAGAAAAACTTACCGATGGATGGAAACGCCAAGTTATATTATTATTAAGTTGCTTAAAAACAATTACTTTTTTACTCATTCTTCGATTAATATTTTCTTGGCTTCTATACGTGCGTCTTCAAAAGCGGGTCTGTTTAATTTTTTTACACTCAAGAAGCTCGCTCACTTAAGCGTTAATTATGCTTGGTTAGTTATTACTATTATGTTTTTAGTTTCGAAGTCTGATCAAAGTCTGTTTTGTTTGATTTGGGTATCTTCAACTGTTAATACATAAATGGTTCCGTGACTAGGACAAGAATTAGGTAAATTTTCTCATGTTTCCTAACTGTTATTCTCAACTCTCGTAAATTTATTCGTTTAAGTAAGTCAATTGGAAACTTTCCAAATATACCTGGGACACCCAATCCGTGTGCTAATAAACCCCAAATTCGATTAAATTTGATAACCCGAGCACGCAGTCGTAAAATACTTAGCAACAAGGTATCTGAGGCATCGTGAAGGAGGCGAATTTGCACTTTGAGTGTCCTTGCGGGTCGGTGGTTGCGCGTGCGCAGCAAGGTCGACGCACTGGCGGGATTGCGGATTCGGCGACGGCGCGGCGTCGGCGGGCGCTAACGAGCGGGATGTACGCGGATCCTACCACCGGTGGTAGTGTTATTTATGTTGTATCGTTTTTTATTGTCGCCAAAATCGGATTCAAATTCCAACATTCCATTGTTGATAAAGTCGTTCTTAAGAATGGGATCAGTGTTCTTAAACATTTTTTGTCTTAAAAAGAGTTGCAAAATAATAGTGAAATAAAACACTAAGGACAATAGGGGAAAAGAACGATTCTGTACCTAATCGTACTAGATATCAGTAATAATTTTAAATATTGATGTGAGCTTGTTTGTCGATGTCTACGAACAAATTTGGCCTAACAGTAATAGAAGTATGTGGATAGATTGGATCATCCGCTTACTACTGTATTTGAAGGTCAATGAACCTGCGTAGCTGAAGTTTCCTTTAGTGAACACGAAGAATGTATTAGTTTTCGTATAGTTCGCTGAAATCTGTTTGAAGGGATATGGTAGAAAAACTAAAGTAATAAATATTCAGATTCTGTAATTTATATGTAGAAACAAATTTATTTGTTTTATGTTTATCATATTTTTTAATAGGTTTGTGTCATGAAATACTTGCAAAGTGGCCAGATTTAATACGGACTCTATAAATCTTCTTAAATTAGCTAAAATACTTATAATGTTATAATTAATCCACAAAAATCCTGACAGACCCTTACCCGATGTAGCACGGCCCATGTTTTGATTATTTTGATATTCAAAACGATAACAATAGTAAACACGCCGTATTTTTTGTCCCATAAAAGAAACCGGCTGGCTGTCTTGACGCGGATTTGATCTTAATCATTTAGGTATAACTTTAGGCATACATATCCGGCCAGTAATAACACTCATTACCATATAAATGCGGATGCTGGGAATACGTTAACAGATAATGCATTAAACTAAGCGCATTTTGTGTTTTTTGTCCGCGTTGTTATAGGATACTTGTCTTTGCGATGTTTGCTTGCTGAGAATGTAGTTTGAAACTGAACATATCATTTAGTATCCAATTTTAAATTTGTTCTTTTCGAATATAGAATCATCATTAAGGTACCAGAATTTTCTGGAATCTGGAGAACTAGCTTACATTATTTGCTGTTTTTATAGCTGTATAAAGTTTATTAACCAACACTTAGCCAACGTGGTTTTAATTTCACTTCCTCTAAAGATATTCAGCTTGATTATGGGGTAAATTGGATATACATCCATGTTCTGATCCTGAAATGTTCCTGAATTTGTCTATAAATAATTAATTTAAATATCTCGGGACATCTCACACACGGTCATCTGACCCCAAACTAAGCGTTAGCTTGTTCTATGTTGATCAGATAACTGATAAACATACATATATATTTTTAAATACATACTTATAAAGATATTTACACGCAGACACACAGTGCCAACATTCCTGTTCGTCACAGAAAAGTTTAACTTGGGTGGGAATCGAACCCACGACCTTCGGTGTAGCAGTCAGGTTCACTAACCATTAGACCAACCAGCTTGTCGATGGCGGCTTGTATGATGCCAGCATCGCAATCACCACCTTGGCTACCATGAAAAAACGAGTGTTGTCGTGTTCTGTGTTAAGAGCCAGTTGTTTTGTCTTGATCGATAAGAAATTGTTCAATTGTTCTTCCTGGTATACATTGCTGATGCCTTCATGAGACAAGTCGTCGCGTTTGTCGGCTATTTCCATAAAATATATTTCACTCGTGTATGTAAAAAGTTTTCTGATGAATGCTGGTTGTACCGGCACAAATGTCATAAGAACCTGTGCTATTAAATGTCCGGTTGAGAACGAGTGCTCCAACAGAATCCGCCTCGGGCACTGTTTGATCTCGTTCAAGGTTTTGCTCTAAAACGTTTGTTGTGTTTTGTACATGAAGCTCTTTATGTAAATAACTAGTTTTACCCGGCGCGCGTTGCTACGTATCAATTCATCTACATGTACGATTGATATAATTATAGTACCAAAACATTTCATAACAGAATTCTGGACAAAGTTGCTAAAGACATTAGTGCTGATTTCTTATCATATCAGAGTCAGTCAGAGTACCTATATATATTACATAGATTGGTACATGAGTAGAGGAATTTGTGGCGGTGGTCAATGTCGGCCATGACTGTAACAATAAGGGTGTAGGCGGAGTTGACCAATCATGAATTGTTGAAACTGTTTATTAGGGTTCCGTAGCAACATACGAGATGATGATCCACTCATTTAATAGACAACTAAAAGACATCGCCTAGCCCTAACCGGAGACCCAAAAGGGGGATTAGAAGGCCTTACTGACTTCACTAATTTTGAGATCAACATCTAAACACGTATAAGAATTCCTGTTGACGGTACATCATCATTTAATTGTTTATTGTTAATTGGAATTATATTGTGCTTAATGTAATAATCTAAGTTCTTAATTGGCAATATAATTTTATTGCAGGATATAACATATAAAAGGTGTTACTTTTGTCAATTGTCTTTTTCCGTTAAAGATGACGGAGTTCCTTACTGTCCATGAAGCCTCGTAACTGTTTACAACACTGCAATATTTTCAAGATTTTATCGATATAACAATAAAAGGACTGTTAGATTGTATTAATATTATTTAATACAGTAAACGAATGAAATAAGTACGATTGGCACATCGATTTTCGTTTTCGAATTGATTCTTATCAATTATCGACAATTTTATCATGTTTTACGTCACCCTTGTTGTCATAACACTGACATAGTTATAACAATATTGGCTTTATTCTTGTGTTTATTTTTTTCTTATGCTGTGTGAAATATACGCCAGTATTACATTATCGTGTTGAACGTATTGAGATACGAGGCTTTTTTCCTTTATATTTTATAAGGGTCTATAAACAACTAGGGATTGGTATTATTTTATAGTAGTCGATAAATGTGCCACCTAATTGTAAGTGACGAGTGTCGCCTTTGGACATCAGCTATAGCATAACCAATCACCGACTGTCACGTTTCCCCATGACTATAAAGTGTCGCGTGTCATTCGGTCTAGAAAGTTATAACTCGACGTGAGGATTTTGGATTATCATTATCGACTTATCGAGGAGACAAGTAGACTTAAATCTTCTTAAATTAGTTGAGGTATTGTTCATTACATACAGGTCGATCAAAAATTTTACCGGCTAAAATGAAATTTGTTCTGTTTGGGTCAAATGTTCGAGAGAACTTTATTTTTTTGACTGATGGTTTCATTCGATAATAGATTATTGATAACATAATTAATTGAAATAGAAAAATACTACCTATATTTGTAATATTACAATGTACCATTTCAAATATTACAGTTTTATTCAATTTAAAAATTTCACGTAACTTAGTGTTCTCATCACAGTCATTAACCTATAATTAAATTGAGGTGTTAATGGATGTAACGCAATGTTAAACGGTGTGCGGACAAATACTTTCATTTAATAGTATATTTAACTGCTAGTGTAATTATATAACGGACGCGATCTCAGTTCCCGCGGACGTAACATAGAAAGTGGACTGGATGTATGGGAAAATATAGGCTTTTGCACTGGTTCTATACGGACAATTTTAGAACTACACTAGTATTGTGAAGATGAAAGTTTTGTTTGTTTGTAATGGACAAACTCAAAAACTACTAGACCTATTTTTAAAATTATTTCTCCAGCATGTACAATGAAATGTTAGGAGTGACATAGGCTATGTATTTTCTGGGAAATGGCAAATGATTTTTCACGGTAACGCGTTTTTGGAAGCGAAGCGAGCGCAGTTACAGTTACATACGGGTATATATATAATATAATACTGTTGTGATATTATATAATTTTATTTAATTTAGCATATCTTCTGTTTCTAACATAGTTAGGTTAAATTTATTTCGTGTTGTTTTTCAGTGTTATTGTTATTTAAAGTTAATAAATTTGAAACTGGTATAATTAAGTATTAAATTAATATATTCATGGCAAACTTGTAATATGTTTGTCGTTAAGTATTCAAGTTCCGTTGTTTTTGTTTACGCTATTCTGTTATTGTTTGCGTTCAGACGATTGTGTTTGGTATGCGAAGATTGAATTTTGACGATGAAGGTTTATAAATAGAATAACGGTATCATATCCATTACGCGAGGATAGTTCTGTGAAGTAACTTCTCAGTTCGGATCATGAAGATCCAAAGACCGGCGACGATATAAAGAAACGTAGTTTAATCGATCAAATAAGTAATTACATACTTCATTTGTTGGCAATATTTAAAAAATCGATTTTAAATCGATTCTTTCCCACAGAGAATATACGGACACGAATCTGAATACGGACGAACAAACTTACAAATCTGAAAATAATCCTAGTATTGCGCGATAAATAACGTCGATCTAGAAAATAGAAAACATAAAGCCTTCTAAGTGATCGAGGGGGAAAGGATTGGATATCGCAACGTCCGCCGGTCGTACGAAATAGAACCGTTTGCCACATTTTAAACTCGTGGGTAGTTTTGTAACTTTTTCATAAGTCACCGAATGTTACAAAAAATGCGATAGGTACGCGAATTCCGCCTTCGTTAATTGATAGTTCGGCATTTGGTTTCATTAACCGTGTTTTTGTACTAATGTAATGGAAACCTCATTTAGTTAAGTGTATAATAAAATTCGTAACACTTTAGATTTACAAGTATTTACGTTTGTAAAGTTTGTCTTTTGAAAAATAAGGTGTGTGTTGTGCAAGCACGTCTATTTTTCAAAGTAATGTTCTTTAGGGAAGGAAATAATTTAAATGAAAAAAAAACCGGCATTCCTGAAAGTTGCCCATAAAGTTCTCAAAGATGTGTGAAGTAATTCTTACTTGGATTGGTTGACATTCAACTTCTAGATCTATAGTAGCATTCATAGCCCTATCTTGTTTCGATTGTCAGCGATCGAAAACCAACCAACCCACCGCGGGCACCCTCGGTAGGATGGGTGACCCTAGTGACAAAATTTTCAAGAAACCTTGTGTACTTCGGAGAGCACGTGAAGCCTTCGGTCCTGGTTGTTGTCGTTAGATGGGAATCGTTAAGCCGAGTCGGAGGCCTTCGGGTGGCATATAAACTTAAGACATTGGGGTAGGCCACTAGGCCCTCCACCAATCCGTATTGGAGTAGCGTGACGGAGTATGCTCTAGGTCTTCTCAGTATGAGAAGAGACCCGTGCTCTGCAATGGGCGATGGATGCGTTGAAGCCAACCTCTATAGAAAAAGTACATATCTACTGTTTCAAACTGCCTTTTTATGGTATTGCGTATCCTTAAAGCTATTTCTTGTAAAATAAGTATTTATTTAAACATCGGACCATACGTCTATGACATCCTCGTTATTATGTTCGATTTACAATTAATTGCCGTGATTCAGCAGTGTTTAATTAAACAAGCTACGTTCATCGCATGTATAAAAAAAGTTCAGTCAAAAAAATTATGTAGTTGAAGAATAACAGAATTAAAATTAAATCTCTGATTCGAGTACCTAGTTAATGATGTCATCATTATTTGTTACAATAATGATCATTATAATTCAAACTTTGTAATGATTCTTAACTTAAGTTGGTATAGTGATATTGATAATGTTAGATACCTTTCTGGTTCGATTCTCGGACCAGATTTGACGTATGGAATATTTCTTTGTAGACGTTGGTTATTCTTCATTTTCTCAGAGCCAGATTGCTCTTGGGTACTTTTTCTTTGTAGTTTATTTTTCTAGCGATCAACAGTGTAATCATTCATTATTTTTTTCTTATAAGAATATTAATCCGGTATTATATCTCGGAACTGTACAATATAAACGTTACGTTGTTAGCTTGTAAGTTAGGGTTGGCATCTCAAAAATATGTATAACAGGGGAAGAAATGTAAAAATCCCGGATTTTGGAGCCTACAACCCGATTGAACACACGCTTTCTGAAATAATATGTAGTTTTATGGTCGTAAATCAAAATTTAAACGTCTTATAAACATAATCTTTTAAAAGTTTTATAGCAGAGTCTATTTACATTTATTTAAAAAACTATATTAGACTTTCACAACAAAAAAAAAATCAAAACGTACAACTACTTACCCACCCGGGACGGTCCCCGAACGTATTATAAATTCGAATAAATCTGAAGAATCCCGGACGTATGGCAACCCTAAGTTAGCATCACAGTGGAGCCTGCGCGACCACGTGTGCGACGACCTTCGACACCAATGAATGCACTCACGTTCCGCCCTAATGCCTATTGTGTTAACAATATATTGTGTCAGAAGAGCTCATAGCATGTTGGCTTATGTAGTGTTAAACAGAGTTAAGCAACAGTCTACAAAACCGCATCGGCGCAACGTGGTGGACTATGTTCTAGGCCTCCTCAGTGTGACGAGAGACTCGTGGTCAGTAGTGGGCCATCAATGGGTTGATTCCAATTGACAGCGGGTGGACGATCGCGACAAATCCGTGAGAGCGAAAGGCTTCCGGGGAATGTAAAGTTATCTGTTCTGGTTGTCTTTAGCAGTCGTTAAGCTACATACATCGCATGTCTTCTTTTTCAAATTTTTTATTTTAATTTTTATTTGTTATTAATGTATCATTTATTAGGGAATTTGTATTGTTAACTTTAAGCTTTCGTTGTGAACTTTTGATATAGGAACTTCCAACAGTTGAGGTGGAGTATGCTCTAGGTCTTTCGTGGAAAGAA
>DWJZ01000248.1:0-37267 GCA_018249125.1 Asbolis capucinus
GGAATCGAACCCACGACCTCCGGTGTAGTAGTCAGGACCACTAACTACTGGATCAAACGACCTGTCGATTTATCTATGCACTTGATAAAAAGATACCTATTACGGTACGTTTTCATTTTGACAAAATAGTTGTTTTAATAGTGAACACGCGAATGTAGTAAAATACTCACACATTCATAACCTAGCACTCCCATTCCGTGTCAGGAGTGTTACAATACTAATGACACCCGACGCGAGAACAAATATTTATCTGTCATAATTGTAGCGGCCGAGAATCAAACTCGGGACCCATGGCTTCGCAGGTAGGGTCACTAAGCTAGATTTCATTGCTAACCCCATGTACTCTAATGAAAAATACAATCAGAATGACGACAAATGTATTTATAATTTAATTTTGTGTCGATAGCTCTATTAAAACAGAATTAAACTCACAAATAGAATGTCGAAATTTAAACATTCTTACTCTGCCAACATACAATGGCGACGTACTTATACAAATAAAAGCAAAAACTAATCAAGATGAGGCATGACTCATAGCATACTTTATACCTACTCTCCAGAGGATAGAGGAACTGGACAGCAGATTATATCGGCGGCAAACAATCTCGGCAGCTATACCAATAATAAAACTGTAACGGGGTCAATTCTGTATATTAAGTAGTTTTTGAAATTTTTGATGCAGAGAGGAGAGCAAAACAATTTTTATTTGGATTTATTGTTCGTCTGTTTCTTCAAGCTTCACGCAAAAACCACTGGACAGATTTAGACGAAACTCGGTATAGTCGTAGTTCAAAACCCAAGAACGGTTATAGGATTTATCCCAGGAGAGCAGTTTCCCGCAGGATAACAGGTTATTAGTATGGCAACTCCGAAACCAACGGCCCAATTTAGATGAAATTTAGCATGTTTGTAGCTTATGTAAGAACAATTGTTATAAGATTTTTCATCCCAGAAAACTGTTTATTTCCCAAGGGATAATAGGTTAAAATTAGGAAGTAGTATTATAAAACTACCCGACAACTCTTCTTCCGAAGCGAAGCGAGAGCTATTTCTAGTCTCAATATAAAATAACTGAATACTTCTGCTCAACTTTATTCAAAGGGTGATAAGTATCACATATCATTTCATCTGTCTCATTACTGGGCGCTCGTCTCCGAGAGACATGAGCCGGTGTCTGCCACGATGGCCAATCGCGGGTTGGTAGAGTTCACACACGTTTGAGAACTTTATAGAGAACTGTCAGGAGCACTGTTATCCTCACAATGGTTTCCTTTGCCGCCAAATGATTCTAATAATAATTTAACCACTATACAAATTAACTCCGTAATACTGTATAGACAGGTGACATTTCAATTGTCAACAGCTGCTTGTCAACAGTGACAGCCTATAACGGTTAAAACATTAGTCTATCGAACCAGGATGTCTACGTTCATATTATCGCACTCTAATTTTTAAGTTGATGTTCGTATTAAATGTATGATTTGCTTCGATGAACGAAAACATCGAGAGAAAACTGTGCTCGAACTCCTGGCAAAGTGGAATGCCTGGCAATTATACATCGTCATGTCATATGCCTCTCTTTAAAACGTTGTATAGCTTACTTATAACTATTTTTCCCGCAACTACGTCCACGTGGAACATTTGTCATCCTCCACTCATCCTTTCTATAAATCGATATTTCGAAAATACTCGTATAGGTATTTTAATTTTATACATACAATAACAGAAAAATAGTATAAATGGCACTTTCTATTTGGAATGTCTTCCAAAACGCCCGCAAGTCATACAAAAAATAATAATAGTATCAATCTCAAATTTTATCATGCATGCATGCATGTTGACAGTCTCAGTTTTATCTTCGACAATAACGAATATTCATAATGTAAACTTTCATTCCTTAATTAACCTCTTTAAGTCATATTCGCGATAAAAAGTAGCCTCAAGTTCAAGTTCTATGTACCACTTTTCACAAAAGTCGGTTACGTGGTCTAAGAGTGAAAGCGTAACATACAAACAAACAGAAGACTGAGTAACTTTTGCATATTAGTAAGAATTGTATATTATTCTTTTATTATTGCCATCCTAAAACTACACTAGGGTCAGTAGAAGCAGCTACGACGCTACGCGGCTACGAGCAAGAGCTAGGGAATTAATATAATCTTTTAATATTTTATATATATATATTATTTATTATTTTTATATTATGTATAAGTAATACTTTATAGGTTGTTTTCACATTTTCGTATTCTAGTGTGTTAAACATGTAACGAGAGGTTTTATATGAAAACTATAAATACTGTCATCCACTGGTTCGTTTACAAGTTATGTACTGATGAGAAAAATCGATTATGGAACAAAAAAAATCGAATCTATATTAAATTAATCAAAATAATGCCTAAAACTTTTTGTAACTAAAAGTTAACTCCCAACCCAAGTTTCGGAAGGCTTTGTCCAAAGTCTTCCGTTAACTTCCAACCCAAGTTTCGTAAGGGTTCACCCTGTCCGAAGTAGCATGTTTTAACAACTGTAATCTTACGATAACAACCGATAACGACGGGTTTACGTGCTCTCCAAAGCACGAAATTACTGAACAATTGCCACTGGCTGTCATTCACACCACTGTTTGCGCCCGCTGTAACTTAACTTGGCTAATTATCTAGGGCAGACGGAAATCCGTCATCTATGAACGCGTCATAGTTAAGCAGACTTATGTAAAAAGTGCTTTGATTATGGAGATGGAAGGTGGTCGTGAAGAAACTAACGAACGAACAGCTCTTCTCGTTTTGTATCTCAGTCTCTTTTAGATAGCGGTGTTACTTTACCATCTGCGGCAAATTCATTGGATGGGGCCGCAAGAAAAATCGTCATGTTCTAATTTAATTATAATAAATCACTGAGATGGTTTTCCTAACCATAAAATGGAATAAGTTGACCGCGTCGGTATTCACGTTTGATTATAACGTAAATGTCTTCAAGTCAACAGTGAATAGGCTTTTATTAAGTTAGCCTTTACCATCAAAACTACGTTACCACTTGCCATCAGGTGGTTTCGTAGTTAAGCGTTCACTTTTTTAATAATTAAAAAAATTGTGTCCATTTTAGTTGAATTAAATAATTTTCAAAAGATAAGAATAAATCTGTAGTTAATAAGATGTATTTGTATGATAATAGTTTTTGGTTGTAGATAACTTTAAATTGATTTTCAGTACCTACTAATATTTAATTTTGTAAAAATCGTTTGGTGACTTCTGCGCTCGCAGCCTCTCGGGTCGCGACTCCGTCACGCCGGGGACCCGTGGCGTATTGCCAGTCCTGCCACCCTGTAGTTACCCATCTGTTTTTAGATAATATCCATAATTTAATTGGCCCTGTTTGGAGTGTAAATAATTATTTCTAACGACTACAGACTCCATCGAACTTTCGAGGCGTGTCAAAATAGACGCTAATAGGTTTCACAGAGCTGCCAGCGATAAGGCTATACGGTTCTATAGTTAATTACTAAACAGATCACACTACTATTTACCTAATTAATATTCAAATTATCTCGTAATTGCAATAAAAAATTAAATGCAAAAGCGTAACCTTATTGGAACCTAACAGGAAAAAACATCCTTGCCGCAAACAACTATATGTAGATATATTATGTGGTAGGT
Source organism: Asbolis capucinus (assembly GCA_018249125.1). Classification (NCBI taxonomy): domain Eukaryota; kingdom Metazoa; phylum Arthropoda; class Insecta; order Lepidoptera; family Hesperiidae; genus Asbolis; species Asbolis capucinus. The sequence continues at coordinate 3,654 of DWJZ01000248.1, forward strand.
ATGTACACGCAGCCGATGTTAACCTGTTTTTGAACTGGGTTAACCGCTTTAAATAAATATCACAAAAACTGCGGCTTGAGAAGATTACTTCACCTACATTATCATCAAGGAATTTCGCATCTTTCACGTTATGTTTGTCTTGACTCAGTTGTTGGCGGTATGAAAGGATACGCTTTGGAATTTATCTTAAATTATTTACATTAATAAAAAAATAGCACAGTAAACCTCATTTAACCCCATGATTAAACATTTATCTGTTACTTAAATACATGTCTCGGTCAGAAATCGAACCTGGGACACCTCATTTCGCTAGGCCACCTAAGCTATAAATAAATCCTTTTAAGTAGTTTTAAAATATATACTAAAGTGCTACAATGACTGCCTTCAGATATTAAAGATTGTAAAAACTTAAAAATACTTCTTATAAGATTACTTTAAAGCAATTATTGTATACTTTAAATAAACCAAGGCCTACTTATAAACGTAAACAAATTCAGGGGAAGGAGTAGCGAATTTTCTACTTATTTGATATGCATTAAACTATGTCATTGTAACATTTAATAATATATGCACCAACAAGGTCGTACTTATCACAACAATGGCGACGTACGGTGTTACTGCTTACCTTACTGAAATTCAATTGCGCATTAGCATTTCTGAATATAAAGAAAATCTATGTATATAGATAAATATTACTCCTATAAATTCCAAACCCGTGATTATTTCGTGTAATAGGTATAACGGCCTGATCGGTAGGAACCCTGCCTACGAAGCGAAGTTCCGGGTTCGATCTGACTTGAGTGTGTAAACGTTTATTTATGTAAATCTCATTGATTTTAACATAGTGCAAGTTCTTTCTTACATACTTAAGAACCTTCTTACTTCAATATTTACGAGTATGACCAAGACACATTGCATTTCCTATTTCCTTATGATTCTTTGTTTTTGCATTAATTAAAACGATGCGTCAAATAACAGCTATAGGCGAACGTCACAAGTTATTTTAAGTTATAAAATATCGGCATGGAAATAATGCATGCATTATAAGATCAAAGGGCTTGCAAGTATGAACGTTTTAAAATTCCCTTTAGTTTGGGCCGTTGCACTCCGCTCGGGACCCGTTTAACCGGCCCACTATCAGCCCGTGCCTCGATTCATCGCACAAGCCCGCGCCCAATGTTGGGATATCACCAATCGTAACTATGGGCTATGTTCAAGCACATTATGGAAACTTACCCATACAAAGCACTAGTTAACTAGGAATGTATTTGTTAATAACGACTCGTAATACGTTTTTAATACCAAACAATAAAAGATTTTTATCTGACAATTGTAACTGTGAATTCGGTGCTCGATCGCCTTACGATCTTTCGTGATGATAATGATCAATCGATCCATTTACAAGCAACAATAGACAATCAGCCTTAACTAATTAGCTAATAGGTATAACTGTGTAATAGTTAAAAATCATAACGGATTTATCTTTGGTATAAGGATGTACCCCGCATCTTAACAAAATTTTATTTTCGTTGGAACTGTCAAAATCTTTCATCGACATGTTTTCGCCAACCATGAATATTTTTTGGCGTCATCGCCTAGGTATCTCGTAGTTGCTAATTTGTCGGTACTATTTGTAGATCTTCAGTGTCAACATTTTTTCATAGATCCTAGGAACCTTAAAACTGATTCATTGCCAACACGCATACTTCAAAACAAAAGCTTATGCAACAACCCAGGTTTCAAGAACAAGGTTTCTGGAAAACTTAAAATCTATTTAGCATATGTTAGATTTCCACAATTTTGCAGATTACATGTACTTCTGATATAATAAAAAAAATATATTTGGTCGCTTACTAATAAACTTCTTCTGACGTTTCCCTGTGTGAGTTATGAATAAATATAGGCAAACTTATAAAAACTGAACCTGGCAGAACGAGTCTCCGTCTATCTCAAATTTCTTAAAACTCCCAACAAAAGCGTCAGCCGAATTTAGCACGTTACCATCGCTATCGATTCCGAGAAACAGCTGTTTATTTTAAAACCGCGATGCGGTAATGTAATATTCGCGGACGACGAGAACGTCCTGGGCCAACCCGCGAGGATACTCACGTCGGCGCTAGTTCGTCGATCTGGATAGGATTCTTCACTCGACACTGTCAATCACTGGTTCAAAACACGGCGCGCGACCGTTTCCAAATAGGCGATCGCGCTCGCGAGATATTTTTAGAGCGGTAATACGACACCGGGCGCGGGCGTCGGTCGTTCGGTCGTGTTGCTGAGGCGAGCGGCAGCGCGCGAGTGTCGCCCGGCCAGCCGGACCCCCCGCGCGCCCGCCGCTCTCCCCGCGCGTCCCGCACCCCGCGTCCGCGCAGCCTCCAAAGGACGATACCCTCGCCTTGGCCCGACATCCCTTTGTGTAGTTTAGCACATCGCACGACACCCGAGGCCCGTCGCGGCGGCTCCTCGAAACGTCATCGTGCCCTAACTTTTAGCACGATCGTAAATGCGCGAACCCGTCGGGGTCAATACTAATAATTTGCGCCTTCGGTATTTGCAAACAGGGAGCGACAGGAAATCAAATACGATTTGAATATAAAAGATACTATATTCATCATCTTTCAAACCATACAACAACATTATTTCACATATATACCTCATTAAAAACTCTGTAAAAATAACTTATTTATCCACTATTCGTCTTCCACCTCGTCGTCTGTTGTAAACTCGCTCTCATTTCCTCCCTGTAACAAAAGTAAAATATTACTATGTCTCAAAGTACAATTGCTTAAAATGCTATAAAATATTATATCTAAATTCTGCACAATCTTAACGGAAAATATAATCTGAATAATATGAATTACATTAATATTATTCACATAGTTGAAGTATATTATATTAATACAATTTGATTTTTTCGGAAATAATTATTAAAGAGGTTTAAAAAGTAACTGATACTTTTTCCTTAAGGCAATTTCAAAAATATATATTTTTAATTTTTTCCTAAAAAATGTACTTTGCCAATGCCGGAAATACGCCGGGAAGGTCAAGTTGTAGGTGTGATATTTCATAGGTTAAAGATAAAAAAGCATTGTCAGCTTTTTGTTCTATTTGCCTAGACTGGATAAGCCAACATCTTTTTTTCTCACGTTCGATGACGTATTCCTTATCAGAGTTACCTGTAACATATTTAGTGCTTGTTTTTTAAACGAAGCACGTTTCCAGGTAGTCGCCGAGACAGCCTTTACTGGAACTGGCTAAGATACCTAGAGAGAGACGCTATTTCCGGAAATATATCTTTTGTGTTTGAAAACAACTAATCCTTTGTATACCGCTACAGGCCTAAATATGCTAATGATGCTTGATTCTTGGCAAGATGGTTTTATTTTATATATTTAATGCCAACTAAATATCCGACACTAAGGATCCAATGTATATATTTTTTTTCGCGGTTTATTGTATTCTAAGTCTACTAATTTATTTCCCCTATACTAAGAGATAAGGAACATAAAGCACATAGAAAATAACTGAATTTATTTTTTACTCATTTTATGTTTATACTATATCTTGCTTAAGAGGACCTAAAAATATCCTGACAAACTTAGGATAGTGCTTTTAACAAAACACTTGTATACCCTCATTTTAAAATTATTTATTTATTATTATCAAAAAAAGGCCAATCATAATAAATTAGAGTAACATCAATAGACAATCATGATATCAATTAATGGTGAACACATCACACACTTGTTATCTCCTAATAACAATGCGACCATCAATTCAAATGCCATTATCGAACTCAAGAAGATATTTCTATAAAATCAAACTATGCAACAATTTATAAATATCCTAGGGTCCGCCAGCATGGCACCAATGTTGACAGAAAGTGGCCTATGTGTCATTCTAGACCGCGATCTGTTTATGAGCTAAATTTCAATATTTTAGATACTCAAGACGATATAATTGATATTTGGGATGAAATAAACGTTCACAAAACCTTGTTATTGAATTTAAGGAGTTCGATATTCAAATGAGTAATTTTATTTTCGGTAAAAATTATAACAATGTCACAATATTTGTTTTGTAAAAAAAAATACACACGAATTGAGTACCTCCACCTTTTTTGAAGTCGGTAATTAATGCTATATAATGCTTGCAGATATATTTACTATGTACGAAAACACCATTAAACTTACAAGAGTATAAATAAAATAAAAGGCGTTATGAAAGTCCTAAGCAAGTCAGTTCAGGTTAATGCTATTATAAATTCCAATAAAATTAACACACAGTATTCTATTGTCAAGTATTGCACATTCAAATTCAATAGCACAATGCCATCTCTTATCGCAGTTTTATACTCTAACATACTAAGCGATAATGCACAGAGTAACTTCAAAACATTAAAGGGCAATAAAGAAAAATAATAGTTTTTTTATCGCTTCAACTTCTTTCATACAAATGTTTTTTTTTATACCATCTATAAATGTATGCTTGACCACTATCCTGCCTTATAATAAGCGAGATTATAATTCAATTTAATATTACAGTACAACAAAACTATAATAACTAAACACTTATTTAAAATACAACTATTATTTTTGTCGATTTTAAAAAACATAGTTCAATGGCACTGATTTTATTTTCTATAAGCATACGAGCATACTGATTACTAAATGAAATTTGGCAACAATATTGTCTGTTTAGTATAAGACTTTTTTCCGTGGGAACGAACTTATCTACCTATTTTGGATAATTTGTTGTCACTGTTGGATAGTGGATAGAATATTGACAGTAACCGTTAAATACATTGAAACCAGGGTAATCCGTGGGTCTACGTAACTTACAAACGGAAAGCGATTACGAACATTTCGAAATAATTGCACGTAGATCGCATAGTCGTATTACGTATCAGCGATAATCATGCTACATTGGCATGGCAAAAAGTGCACAGTATTAATCAGCGAGCGTTGAGCAAGCGATCACATGTGCAATAGGATGTTTTTTACACAAAATAATAATAGTCAGTGCTATTATTGCTGATCGTTTGCTGTCTGCTCGCTGTTTGCAAATTTGATTACCTAAAATGGGGGTGGCTAGACCCTAACTAATCCGGACTCTTGTAGTCCGACACCGACAAATTTCATGATTGGACATGTTGTAACTCACACGTGTGTCCACCATTGTACTCAATGAGTAATTTGGGCACTAATTCGTCGGATTAGAAGGTACTTATTAAAAAAAAATTGGACAAAAAAAGGGGTTAGAACAAGAACAACGTCGCCTTGTAAACGTTTATCGGATTAACGCGGTCTTAATGACGTTCATAATTGAATTGTCTTCGGTTTGGGTGCACCTATAATACAACCCCAATCCTGCACCAGCAGACCAATTGGCTACAGAAATGAGCTGCTTATTGTTATTTAGGGCTTCGCATAAAAAATATTTTATGTATATCGACGACGAAAAACAATAGCGTATTATAGCTTATTGTTTTCTATGTAAAGGCTAAACTCTTATGTGTTAGTCTAAAGATTTCTGCTTATTTATTTTCCATCGTCGATATTATTATTAAATTATTGTATATTTTTTATTTTATTATAGTATATTTTATTAAATTATTGTATACTTGTATATATTTGTGATGTCGATGAGAAAAACGAACTTGGAAATACATTCTTTCTTTAGTAATCCATTTTCTGATATACACCACTTACCACCATTAAATTGGGCATAATAAATAGAGGATACCTGATCATTGTTGTCTGTGTCGGAGTCGCTGAGGTCCCATTGCGGGTGCTCAGCTGGTACTGCGGCCGCCTCCTTCACATCCAGTTTCATGTCTTGCTGCTGATCCATGCCGATGTATGAATCTGGATCAAACAATAGCCAAAGTCAAATCATTTATTTCATGTAGGTATTTAAAATACTCTTATGAACGTAATTTTTTTAGAATCTACCACCGTTTTGAAAAGGTGCTATAATAATGGCGAGAAGAAATGGCTCTCTTCATTAATACATACGTAATATTGCATCAATGTCTGCTGAATTACCACAAAATAAAGTAGGACATGATACTATGAAAGTAGGCAAAACAAACAAGCCTTGCCGTTTCAACATTCGTAATCTGCCATATTTTTCTAAACATAATAATAATATTCTAAACATTATAAACAATCAAACAAACAAAATCAAATCATAAACTTTGTATAATTTTTTAATCCGGCCAATTGCGTGTCAGACGACGAGCTATGTAGGATTTTTATATTTTTAAATTCATTATACTAATGTTTCTGTGTGTGTCCACCGACCTGATCGCAGACAGCAGGCGAGCGTGTAGAGGCCGGGCCACCGCGGCGCCGTGAACCGCAGCTGCAGCTCGTGCGTGTCGACGAGCGCGGTCACGTGCGCGGGCGCCGTCAGCAGCGTGTGAGACTTGCGGTCGCAGATGTAGCACCACCAAAACTCCTGCTTCTCCTACACACAGACAAAAAAAAACAACGATGTCAACGTCAATTGTGATATACCGATAATTTTTAGCCGAGAGAATAGACTATAGACCGGAGTCACAGATATTTTTTAACGCGATTAGTATAAAGAAAATTTTTCTTGAGCTTTATTTGTCGTGAAAGACTTCTCGACTTTCGTTAAGTGAGCTCGATGTTCTTATGATGAAATAAAATATTTTGACTAACTTCTTTGACTTTGCAAAATTTTTCTCTAACAAAAATTATCGATTGTGGTAGCTAAAAAGCAAGGAAACGGTGTCCACGGCACCACGGGAAACGTTATGGGACTCCCCAATTCGAAGGACAATATGACCGTTAAATTATACGAATATATATTAATTAAGCAGCAGTAAAAAATCAGATAAATATTCGGCAATCATTCGTGATGACCTCGTTATCGATGTATAATGTTGAAAGAAAGACTGATTGACATAATAATTACTAACCATTTATTTTTTTACTAATCCCTAAATATGTTTCATATAATTTAACGTTATAGCAGAACAAGGTTTATAAAAAAAATTTAAATCACAAACTTTAATTAAAGAAACCTAGTACAAAGACACACAAAAAAAACATAGCTATATTCTTAACTATTGAGGAATTTCCTTGTCTGAAGCTAATCCTAAGCATAGCAGCAGTTCATATTTATCATAAAAATGCATTGTCATCGGACCTGAAGCAATGTCCAAAATATCAGCTCTGTACGGTAAGAGAAAGTGAGTCTAATTAAGCTCGCAAGGTTCGACCCCAACACTTAACTAATATACAAATATACACTGCAAGTTAAATAAAAGCTTGTTAAAAGCAATCTATATTTTACGAACTCACCAGGGGGAAGTACGGACAGTGCACAGGATGCGAACTCTTGGAGCGTCCTTCGAGCCGCTCCCTCTTCTGCAGCCGCTTCTGGAACTTGTCCCACTGGTCGTCGTCCTCCGCTGCCGAGGACTTGTCCCGCGACTCGTCCTCGGACGAGCTCTGCGAGCCGCACTCCTCGCCCGAACTACCCACTTCTGAGTCTTCCCCTGTTAGACAGAACCACCGCTCAATGAATAAACCACGACTGCAGGACTCTCCTCATGACTAAGGATCCCTAGTTATACACCCTGCTGCTAACCCAAGTATCGGAAGTTCTATATGATTGCTGTCTTTTAATAACAATCGTGTCCAACGGATTTGTGCCCTCCGCACGGAAGCGCTCATGAAAACGAGTACTAAAGTAACCTTTGACTTTTTTGAAATATAAACCTCTCTCTTAATTAACCATTAAATTAAGGGTATCGCACCTTACTGTTATTTAATCCTAATTTTAAAAAGGTTAGATAAGATTATTTGGTTAATTCATTAATTTAAAAAATTCATCATAATATGGCCCAATCCACTTGACAGTTTTCTTACATTTAGACGTATAGTAAGCGTTACGAGTCTTAGCGATTTATAAAGATGAGGTTAATGTATCTTTCGCGCAATCTACACTAATCGACAGACGCGTACCCAATAGAAGATAATTATAATCCGATAAAGAAATTGTGTGAAGCGACAGCACGAGTGACGTGAATCCGAGCAATAAAGGCTATATTCAGGACTCGTGCCAGCTCGGGCGTTTATCTAAAAGCGCTGAACTAGAGCAAATTTTTATATTTGACACGTCTATGAGAACGAACTTATTTCACATTATACAAACAAATTAATATTTCATTCTCCAAGGATACAATTAATTTCACTTCATAGGAACAAGTGATCGGCCGTTTTTGATAATAATATATTGAAGGTTTCATATATCCATAAGCATTCATAAATAAGAATTACAAAACAAATATTTAAAGTTCGAAAATAAAAACAGAGCTGTTAAATAACTTAATATTCATTCTAATTAATAATTTAATGGTAAATTTGACAAACAACTGATTAATCGTTAATGTAATTTAAGTGTTTACGTTTCTCGTCTTATTTTTCGAACCTCACTTTATTTACTAATTGCCGCACTCATAGTAGTTTTATAGTTACTTAACTCGTCCCTTAGTGTTGTTTCACAATAATGTATCCAGAAACAGTAAAAGCTAAAAAGAACACAGGTACGAGGGTATGAATGTGTAAGTGTTTATGATTGTAATAACGACACTATCTGTGGAACTTCGAACCGGAATGAACGTAAACAAACCATAAAAAATATTTTGTAGGGTTGTCACCGCATGACAAAATTGGATTTGGTTAACAGCAAACTACTCGTTATATTTTTGAAAATTAATGAAATGAAGGATTAAAGTACAAGTAAAAAGTACAAGTCAATATAGTGGTACTAGTCAAACAAAAAAATTATAACACAACATGGTTGATAACTTGTGCTTTGACGAACTTAATTTCATGAAGGAGCTTATAACCTTTCAACCTATTGTTTTTTTAAAATTCCTTTATCATTTGTTTATTCGCATTTTAATACCCTTTCTGCATTTATTACTAAGCAAATAGCATGTAGTAAATAGTTTAAAAACAAATGGAATAAAAAAATACGTAATGATAAAACAAACGAAAAATTTCATTCTCCTATTCGTCAGTAGTTGCTAGGTAACGGTGTGTTAGTAAATATTCCAGGTGGAACTTGTATAGTGTACAGGTCCACATACCCTCTTCATCATTTTTCTTCTTTGGTTCCTTAGTTTTCTTAACATCATTGGTAGCATTAGCAACAGGCGCTGCAGCTTGTGCGGCAGTTTGTGCCGCTGCAGCTTGAACCTTCGCTTGCTTCACAGCGGGCTTCTTTGACTTCTTGGGCGCCTGTTTCTTAGTTTGTTTCATCCACACCGGCCTCTTGTACACATCTTTCTTGTCATTCTTTTCGTTCTTGTCGTTTTCACCTTTCTCTGTAGCTTCACCCCCACCTTCTGGATCTTCCCTAAAAAAATTTGCAAAGGATTCTTTGTATTAATTGTTACATAAATTTATCCTTAATGGTATATTAAAAACGAAGGTATCTGTCTGTTATCTTTTCACGATTAAAGGAATAACCGATTTTGATTGAAATTGGTACAGAGGTAGAATAGAAAATGGCATAAAACATAGACTACTTCTTATTCCGAAAAAATTTAAAGGTTTTAATGTTTGTTTCGAAGTTATTAAAATCTACCACCACATTAGTTTAAAAATTGTAATGAAGATTGTCACTATCGAAAACATAATCATAAACAATTATTATCATGCAATTGATAGAAATTTAATAAATATCTGGCATTTTTGAAATATCAACCAGCGGGGAAAAAAAGAACTGTCCCATGCGGACGAAGCCGCGAGAAAAAAACTAGTTATTGCTATATTAAAAAAAAAGATTGCGTGTACGATGTGCGTATTTTCATTACAACCCATAATGTTCCACTACTGGCCTCGGGTGTCTCACAATAAATAAATACATATCTTTGGACAACTCACACACGGCCATCTGAACCCAAACTAAGCGTAAGCTTGTACTATGGTGATCAGATAACTGATAAATATACATATATACTTTTAAATACATATTTAAATAGATATTTTTATTACACACTCAGACAAACAGAACAAACATCCCTGCTCATCACAGAAAAGTTTGACCCGGGTGGGAATCGAACCCACGATCTCCGGTGTAGTAGTCCGGTTCACTAACCACTAGACCAACCGGCCTGTCAACATAATGCGGGGTATAGGTCATAGTCCACCACGCTGGCCAAGTGCGGATTAATGGACGATGTGCCTGTACTTGAAATGAAACTTTTCAATGTTTGGGTGTTAAATTCTACATTGAAAAAAATCTCTCCTTATTGCGTACTTAATATAAAAAAAATTATTATGTAAATATTGTTAACTTGAAGCCATAATTACTTTAACTTAAAGATTCATTTTTGTCTAACACCTCACAACCTTGAATGTTTATTAACGCGCCGCTAAAGATGTTTCATTTGAAAAAACACTAAATAGTTCATAATTATGCATCATCTTATACATTTTTTGAAATAAATTAAATCATATTTTCCCACTTCTGCCTGCTAATTCTCGTTACACCAAACAATTCTGAAGTCGTTTGTTTGATTGCAGTCAAGCCGGAATTGAATATTCGTATATATATTAACTGTGCTTCAATAGAACTTCAACTCTATAGGATCTAGGTACATTTGATATTTCATTAACGACTTTCGGATCGATGTCGTTGGAGTGCAATGAACAGCCGATTGGCGAAAGTGAATATCAAATTGCGTTTCAATAACTAAGTCGCTACGACATCGCGATTTTTTTATAGGGAATAAACCGGCTGATCAACGTCAGTTCAAAATTCATTATATTTTTAATCATAACATTATTTTTTTGTATGTATGTTAAGTAAAACTTACTTTATATTATCTTTTTCCTTTATTGTTGTATCTCCAAACAGTTCTTTCATATTAGTTCGTCTTAAAAATACTGTCACTGTAACTATAGCACCCGCTGTCACCACTGTTGAATTCTCATCGTCAATAACTGGAAGCAACAAAACATAAAATTAATTCTTATTATTTATTTATTTACACTCATGTTTACTTTTTTAATAACTTTAAAAATTACTGGACTGTTATAATATTGTAATTGGGAAGAATTCACGCCAAAAAATATATTATCCCGAAAAATAAAAAAGATTCTTCCTAGCAACCTAGCTTCCTAGTGTCTTTGAAGTGAAGCTCTTATTATACCAAATTGAGACACATTTGCTTGGATTGTGATCATGAGTAATCTTGACATTGCTTGTGATTTCTCCACGTATGTGTGTGTAGTATTTTAGCGTTCATTAAATCTATACTTAACCTTACTTATAATAAAAAGTATGAAATATTAAATTACCTTCTGTATTGACCTGGAAATGTATATACGGCATATTGCCTAATACTTTCATAACATCTTCGTACTGCTGGTCGTTGAGGAACCTAAGGACCTGTCTCCTTTCCTCTCCAGACAACTGAGCCAGCTGCAGCAAGGACTTGATGTGCTTCTTACGATTTGTAAAATGTTTTAAGTGATCTTCCGTTATATATGGCAGCTGGAGCAACGGTGATTTGTACTCCCAAAGACCTTGGACTATCATCGGAGATAATTTCATGCAATTTTCTATTGTTTCTATAGTAGGTAGTCGAGGAACTGGAAGGGAAAAAATCAAATATCTTTGTTACTATAAAATATAGGAAAAAACAAATTAGGTAGCCACTTTTTATTTGTTAACAACCCTGTAGTCACAAAGCATAGGATCCAAAGTTCGATTACCGATATTTGTGACAGTTAAATATTTGTTCTAGGGTATCTTATTTGGCCCATTAATAAATATATCTAAGTAACATAATAAAACCTCATTCACAATTTGATCATCAGCAAACGGAAATACCGGCGCGAAATACGCGAGCCGCATAATTTAATGGAAGGTACAAGCCGTGTCGCTAGGACAGGAAAGTCGCCATGAGTCATTCTGTGTAAAATGAGGTTGGAAGAATTAACTTGTTGATGTGCATTCTCCAATATTTATCTATCACAAGGTTAACAGTGGTGGATGATTAATAAGGATTACCAGCTGCAGTGCTAAGTGAAAAACTCCACATATTGCCAAATATTCTCTTTATATATTAATCAAATAAGTATCTCTTATTTTTAATATTTTGAGTTATTTTTAAATTTGAATGCATAGATAAGTGGCTGATACTGTAGAACCTTAACCCTAAATGTAATAGCCTAGTGATATGATGAGCCATAATGGCAATGATGGCCTGGGGGCTTGAATGTGGGCTTCTCGAACGAGATGTTCTGGATTCAAATTCTGCGACGCGCACTGCTAATTTTCTAAATTACGTGTGTATCATAAGTTGATTATCACTTGCTAAGTAAAACATCGTGAGCAAAAGTGCAGTGCTACAATTTCTCAAGGGTGTGTGAAGTCGGATCTGCACTTGGCCAATGAGATGCATTATGGCGTATTTTTGATGGTTACTAATGAAGTATATCATTTGCATAAAATTGTATCATTTTCTAACACCTAAGTTCCAGCAATGCAGTAATCCTCTAAAATTATAGTAAGGGCCACTATTTTGTTTAGTCATATATCCATTGGACATAAACATTAGTTTTGCATTGTTGAAGTAATTTAAAGCATATTCTACCAAACTACGCATTAGTCAGTGCTATTCTAGTGCAGTAATCAGTGCTATTCTAATTCTAATGTTAAATAAAATCCCAATTGATAATCAACTTACTTCGTCTAGCATAAGCAAGAGCTATGAGTTGGTTAACACAGTTGACCATCTCTACAATCAGATCAGGGCATCGAGACACCACGTAACGACGGTCACACTCCAGAGTGTTCTCTGGTAACCGCATGCGTGAAAGATGGGCGTGGAGTAATGCTCGTGCTTTTATACTATACGGACGACATAGTGGCTGCTCCTTGTTTTTTTCTCCAAGATTGGGTAGTTCTCGCAGTAGCTAAAATATTATAAGGTATATTGGTTATTCATTCTGCCAGAAATAATTATAATAATCATTATAGGTTTCTTTATTGTCCATTGTTATTGTCTGTCCATTGTCACAAATATAACTATAAACTTTTTATAGCTGGTAATTATAAGTTGCCAGATCTCATTTGTTATATTCTGGACTTCAAGATTTCGCCTATTGATGTTAAGATAACATGATAGATTAGAATACCAGGTAAAAATGCCTCATCAATTTATGAAACAATATTACTCTTATTATAGTATCTACTTACCATAGGAACTTCTTCATTATCTGTAATTCTTTCTATAATTTCAGAGTTATGTCTTTTATCAAACTCACAAGACGCTGCTAGTATCATAAGGGCTCTTTTTAAAGGCATAGAAGGTGTTTTGTGGCAGAAATAAAAGTACATCTGTGTTGTATCTAGTAATACTTGCTCTCCTGAGAAACGAATAGAGCGATACCACCAAGTACCAACCTAAAAGAAAATTACGTGTTAAATTGTAAACAAGTAAAATAATTATTCTATGAATAGAAAACGAAATTGTGTATTAATTACAACACCATTTGCATATCGCTAGTTAACTAAAAATCATTTTGTACCCTGAATAAATCTGTAGCTGACCACTGTATGTAAATTGAAGATATTTAGAAGAAACAATTAAAAGAGTTTATACTAAGAAACTTAATTCACAATTATTTTTGCAATTTTTATCTATTTGTGGATTTATCTGTGAGTCTGTGTGTTTGTAAAAAAATGTGTACAGCCACACACAATTAGTAAATTGAATACTTACAGCAGTTGGCAGAGCTACCATGAATACCAAGGCATAGAGACCTAACACCCAGACACTGTTCTCTTTCTCCACAATCCAGCTCGGCAGGGCAATGCCAAAACTCATAGCACCTGGGCCATCAGGGTTCCCATACTTTTCCCAATTTCTTCTTGCTTCATCATCTGTGAGAGCCTATAAACAAAAATTGGTACACATAAGGTTGTTGGCCACAATATATTTTGTTTACATAGATGTATTACAAACATTAAAATAAAAACACTGACCTGGTATGCTTTGGTAAGTCTCATGAAGGCTTTCTCATCACCAGTCTCTTTATCAGGATGCAGTATTAGAGATTGTTTACGATACGACTTCTTTATTTCAGCTTGCGTTGCTCCAGGTGGCAATCCAAGAATGTCATAGGGGTCAAAATTGGACATTTCATAATCAAACTGAGACACTTTCATTGCTAAAAATCCAAGCAGAACCCATCCTGATATTATAGCTAGCATAATAAATGCATTTTTTATGGTCTTGTACGGCTGCGACTGCTCAATGATAATACGCTTCTTCATACAGTTTGGACAGTGACATGATTCTGCTAATTTTGCAGGATCTACAAAAAAACCAATCGTTAATGAACTTCACGAAATGTACCAAATAATATTCCTAAAAGTTATTCAATAAAATGTCAGTTAGTTAGCTTAAATACAGCGCTACAATAAAAAAAAGGATCTGGAACGTTAGTGAATATAACTGTAAATTTTGTATTGACATAACTATCGGTGTATTTATTGCATTGAAGGCAACAGCAATGTTTATTAGTTTATATTCTAATTAGAAGCATAGCATACTTAAAATAGTTCTATTATACAATATTGTATGAAAAATACTGTAAAACTTACCTTCTTTTCTTTTTCTCGGCCAATAGTAAAATGTAGCTGGAACTAATATCAAAGCAAGGAAAGAAAGAACGAAATAAAAGAATGTAGATCCACTCTCATCGTACTCAAATTTTTGTCCACCCATTGTTGTAACTTCAATACATTTTGCGGCTACAAATTAAAATTTATTAAGTAGCAAAGTATCTGCTTGACGTAGAATACGAATACGACACGAGCAGCCGAGTAGGCCGAGTTATACCTGACGTGTCATCCGCTGTTGATACAGATAAGTGTAAAGCCACAGACAGAGAACAATAAAAAAATTGCTGTAACGCCACAGACAAAATAATAAACACAACATGACATTTTGATCGATTTCAACTGTGATATTGTGTCAAAAATGTCTTGTCATAAATCAAAATATCAATGAGGTGCAGTAAAATGAATTTTATTTATCCGTTTTCGTAAATCATTAGACATTGCCTCATATTTATTTCACATCTTAAAAAATTATAAATATAGCCTTTCCATTACGCAGAGGCAAGTATGCATTAGTGATTTAATGATGAAATGAAATGACGAATGTGGCGAGATGTTCCTTGTGAAGGTCTTTAATTTTGTATAATTGTTGTTACTAAAATTTTAGATGGCTACTAAAACGATTGCTAGTGCTACAGTTAGAGCGGTAAAAAAGCGAGTGTTGCCTTCACGGGCTGCGCTCGTTTTAACCCCCACTGCAGTCAACAAAGTTAAAGAACTTATGGCGAAAGAAGAGGCCAAAGGATTTATTGGTCTCAAAGTTGGAGTTCGTCAAAGAGGCTGTAACGGTTTGTCGTACACGTTAGATTATGCAAAGGATAAAGGCAAGCTAGATGAGGAAGTGAAACAAGATGGTGTAACAATTATAATTGACAAAAAGGCGCAGTTAACATTACTTGGTATGTATTACTCTCTCATGGTAAATATTATATATGCGACATGGTGTAAACCTTTTCGGTGTTCTTTCAGGAACTGAAATGGATTTCGTTGAAGATAAATTATCAGCCGAGTTTGTTTTTAACAACCCTAACATCAAAGGAACGTGTGGCTGTGGAGAATCATTTAGCATATAATCTTAACATTTTAATAGACAAAATAAGATTTATCTCAGCTATATTTAATATCTCATTTTGAATGCTTATGCAGCTCAAAGATGTTATAGTAGTAATGATATGTAAATTATTGTATATATAATAGACAATTTTATTTTTTAGTAATGTTTTTGTGTTCTGTTATTTAGTAGTGTTGTTATTTTGTATAGATAGTGATAGTGTACTGTTAAGGTTTATTTGCATTAAAGTTCTTCACTTTGTATGAGACTTTAATTGAGTCATTTTTACATAATTGTGTTAATTGTTGAAAAAGCAATTTAACAAAATTTTAATTAGCCACTAAACATCTTACTGTAGTTATGAAGTGTGTGTCAAGGGATGTTTAATATGTACAGTGTATACATACTAAATATTTATGAGGACACTAATAACTGGAAATATTCATTTCAAGATAATTGAATATTTAAATTAACTCATTTCTTACAGATAATTGAGGTGTTAAATTTTATACAACTTACTGTTTCTAAGTTTGAGTAAAAAAGCAGCAATTATTTTTATTAATCCCATTTAAGACTAAAGTGCTTTAATAGGACCATTATTTCCAAAATATTACATTCTCGTGTACATCATTACTTTCAAAAGTCTAGTATATAGGCCAAAAAATTGGTAAATTTCAAGATAAATGACCGACAAAAACCAATAGCAATAAGTCTGACTATATATGTTATCATAATTTAATAGAAATAGTACAAATGAAAAGTAAAATAAAAGATAAAGAAATGTTTCAATATATAATTAGTAACTATGAATCTATAATAAAAGAACTAAACTCATTTTTTCAAGTATTTTAAATATTTTTTTGCATTATAATTGTCTTCAAAAGATTCCACAACCTTGATCTTTCGTTTAGGTTTTCTTTTCTCCAATCTCATTTTTCTTTCATCCTCAGGTAATGCAGATAAATCCAACGGCAACTGCAATAAAACCAAATGAAAGATGTATTATAGAACTTAGTAATTATAATTTGTTATACAAAAAAAGTAGGTATTAGGATGAAAATATGAAACTTAACATATCCACGAATCAATTTGCCCTTGAATTCTTTTCGAGTTGAATATAGATATACATTAATTTACATAACAGACTGTTTACTTTGCTATTTATAAAATAATACTTTATCATGAGCCACCTGAATGATAAATAACTTCTACCTCGCACTAGCAGGTTAAGACTAAACAGCTGTGATAATGAGGCTAGTACCACAATCAGACATGTATTGTCTCAAACTATTATCTTCATACCTTTATAATCTTTCTAGGTTCGTGATATCTAACATTAATAGAAGCTCCATTTGGCAAAACTATTTTTGTAGGATACATTCGAGCATATATTTCTCTGTGGATTTTTGTTATGCTAGCGACATTGTTACTTATATTTCTAGAGAAGCTAATTATTCCATTTTTGTAAAATTGTAGTACCCTGTTATACATGTTTAATTTTACTTTTTTTTCAGAAATTGAAATAAATTTTAGTTAGCATAGCAAGACGCATGAGAGTTTTGGCAAATCTGTCATTGTCATCTTGACATCTCATAGACAGAGAAAACTATCTTCTCTGTTTACGTCATACTCTATGGCAGTACTACTATTTGGACCATAGACGTATTACTTAATTTAATACGTCTATACTTTAGATCAATGGAAGTAGGAACCGACCTTTAGACCTAGTATTACTGTCTACGCCTCGTATGGATGTAACACATCTGTTAGTTACCATCTATAAAGATAACGAAGAAGTAATAATACAAGTAATTTAAATCCCTACTTTTGTTAAAAATACTACAGTAATCTAAACTCTGTCTGTTAAATTATCACAACCAAACCAACATTAGTCGATCGTAATGGAATTTGGTGTAGATAGAATAGCTCGAGAAAAACATATCTCTTATCGCGAAAATACTTTTAGAGAGGTCAACTACAGATTGAAATTTTTTACGAAGTTTGTCATTGTCTCATAGAAAAACTAAATATTGAAATTGGGCACATGATAAAAAACTAGCAAAATAGCATAGGTGACTCGCATTTTTTTAAGTTTAACTATATAAAGGTGAAATAATAAATGAAAGATAATTCACATAGATGAAGTCGAGAATAAAAACATTATGAAGTTTTAAAAAGTATTGAAGCATATTCGTTTTTTAACGTTTTCTAACGTTTATGTAACATTTAGGTTGAGTTTTAACATATTTTTTTCCAAAGTAGAAGTTTAGGGACATTTCCAAGTAATACTTGTGATTTTAGAGGGATTTTCATCAGTTTTCATTTCATTATAAGAATAAATATTTTTGAGTATTGGTAACACCTTGTTAGTCACGCCCCAGACGCCAGCCCAAGCCCTCATTAGAAATGTCATTGTCATTAATCATATTTTTTGTTATTGGTTGATATGCTTGTTAGTGTTTTCGTAGGCTTGGTGTTTAAATTCAGTGAATTTAATCTTTTCAATTCTACACTTACTTGAATTCGATACACGTTTAACTTTTCTAAAACAGTGTATTTTTTGTATACTGGTATATTGTTATACTGTGTTATTTAATTTCTGGTCCCAATTTGCGCCACCCAGTTCCTTAATAAAATTTCCTCGTGAAATTGAGTGAAACGCTTAAATCGAAAGATGAATTGATGCTTGCATTGCTGTTGGAAGCTCAGGGTATCAGCCATGGGTTGTGCACAAAGCGGAGTATCTCCGGTAAATGAGACGCCTCGCAAAGGGTGCACCGATGTTTTATGGCTAATTATTTACATTCTGTTCTGGATCCTAATGGTATGTAAACAAAGAGACTATGAGTAATAAAGTGTTTTGTAATAATTCATTTTGCTACTAAAGATAATTCCTTTTAGATAATTGTTGCTTCCATATCATTTGTGTATGGAAATCCACGAAGACTTATCAATGGATATGATTCGTTTGGGAACACCTGTGGGGTGAGTTATAACCAGAAATTGATGGACCTGCCACTTGCGGGCCGCAGTACAATTGACATGAATTACTTGTTCTTTATGGATGTGAAGGAACTCAGGAGATCACTTAAGATATGTGTAAAACAATGTCCAAACCGGAAATTAGAATCTATATCTGATATACAGAACTTTTATAAAGAGACAGGATCAAATCTATGCAGATACGGCATAAATGTTAATACTATTCAATCAAAGGACCTACATTACTTGGGGCCTTGCCCGACACTACCTGTCCACGAAACCTTCCCACTCTTAAACAGGTGCTTCCCAAAGTCTGCCAAGGACCTGGCAGAAAAAGTATTTACAGATTTCTATGATTTACTGAATAGCTGGGATACTATAGAACAAATGCTATCTGATTTATATAATTCTTGGAAAGAAATGATTATTTGTGTTATAATAGCTTTTAGTGAGTATACTTATACATAATAAATGTAATTGTGTAATTCAATACATAAAAAATAAAAATAATTGTAGGGATTTTAATACTAGCTGCATTACCAAGAATCATAACTGTATGATGCAGCCTTTCAAATTTTAAATCAAGTTTTGTTATATTTCCAGTTTGTTCACTGATAATGGTTTCTATTCTCCACCTGCTGGCGACACTTGTTTCATGGATTTTCATGATCATAGTTTCCATTGCTAGTGTAGCAGGGACTGGGTTATTATGGTATACATACCATGAGTTGAAAACTAAACAGCGAAGCTTTGAAGATACTGCTTTTCTGGCTGTATGTATATTGAGATTTCAGTGTTTATAAAAACACCAGTATTAAATCTATTATTTCTTTTTTGCTTCAAGTGTAAATGTTGCCTAAAAATTTTTTCAGGAATCTTTGAAAAATGAGAAAGCATTTCTCTGGTATTCTATAATAGCTACTATTATAACAGTAAGTACTATTATTAACTTTTCACTGTTTTATTAAAAGCATCCCATATATGACGTGATGTTCTGACCAATACTTATAATTAATGATATTGTGTGCCCTTGCACACACTATATGTAGTGTGAATCTAAAACAATTCTGACATAAGTATATATAGATAATTTTTATTTAATATTTGAAGTAGATTTTAAACATCTTAAAATGTTTCAGGTGATCTTACTTCTCCTTGTTTGGGTGATGCGTAAAAGAGTGTCGTTTCTGGCAGCATTGTTCAAAGAAACAGCACACTGTCTTGGATCCATCCCGGCTCTGTTCCTGCAGCCTATTATTACGTTCCTGTTTCTTGTACTATTCTTCACATTTTGGTCATTTGTTGTGGTAAGTTTCTTAAGTGTATTTGCTTTTGTTGTCAAAAAAGATTAATTATATTGTTTAATTTTGCACCCTTTAAGGCCTACTTTAATGCAAAAGTCTCTCATATTGTTGATGATTGTACATTCAACCAAAATGCTCCAGTGCAGATTGGTGGACTAAGAATGGTTCAGAATCGAATAATCTGAAGTGTATATCATCTGAGATACATAAATTAATTAACATGAACATAATTCTAAAAGGCCTTATATACCTGTTGTTTTTCTTAGGTGTGTTTAGCAACTGCTAACTATCCTGGGATACCATATAAAACCAACTTCTTAATAAATGGGACGTCTGTACCAGACCATGTGGACAATGCTGCTTTTAATGCCCAAACATTCAATAAAAGCATTAATACTAAAAGTAAGTAATGTCTGAAAAACATTAAATATCATTTGATACTCAATTAAAAAAGCCAAGCAAGCAAAGTATGATTCCATAGTTGATGAAATAAATCAGTTAACTGTTATGCCAATCTATTCGAAATAGATTTCCTTGTTTCCTTCCTTATATAGGTCATGATTCTGTCATATTTTCAGAATGAACCATTAAGTAAATCAAAAATCGCTTTTCAAAGACCCATGTTGATTTTAAAATACCTTTCCAATGATGCCGCATACTATGAGCTAAATAAGATAAGAACTTTCATGCCCAATTTTACCAGTAAACATTTTTCACTTTCTTACCGTGATAAATATGTATATAAAAGTCAAATTACAACTATTGAATACTAAGGGTCCCTGCACTAGTGTTTGAACGAACAGACAGACATGCCAAAATTTTGATTTTCCTATGGAATCTCTTATTATAATATCTTATTTTATACTTTTTTGGTATCTAAATTCCCAATATTTATTTTCCTAGGCTATGTTGTAGATCCGATTGAGTTTGATCCGATGTGGGTGAAGAGTATGTGGTGGATATGTCTAATTTGCCTGATATGGGGCAGTGAGTTCATTCTCGGCTGCCAACAGATGACTATAGCTGGTGCTGTGTCGCATTGGTACTTCAGGTAAGTTTAAAGTTACCAATGAAAACAATAGCGTAATAATTTTTCCAAATGATTATCTGAGGTGCATAGTGTATTCGATATTAAGAACATAGTATACAAATTGACGTTGTGTGTAAAAAACTTGTATTAATATCTCAAAATAAACGGCTCAGCCTTATATGTCCACGTTTGGATAGTGATGGAATATTTTATTTATTCTAAATACAATCTTCTTAATTAGAACAGACTAATTTAATAATATCAATATAACAAATTCTTCATAATATAGTGTCGAGTATGCCATGGACTCGTTAGTTCTACCTGCCATATGGTCATCCTCCTTCTCTATCTATATTATTTCATTTATGTTTATATCTGTCCCTCTGTTGAGACGATTTATCTCAATGTGAGGGGTGCAGGCCATAGGCTACCATGCTGGCCAAGTGCAGACTTCATACATTTTTCAGGACTTTGAACTCTCAGGAGAGCAGGTTTGAACTCGATGTTTTCCTTCACCGCAGCAAGTGATAATCAAATTCTGATATGCATAACTTTGAAAATTAGAGGTTTGCATTTGAACTTAGGACCTCCCGTTCGAGAGATCAACGTTAAAACCATTAGATCATTACTTCTGTTATTAATCACTCTCCTTCCTACATGTACAAATTGAAAATATTGATCAGTGTTTGTACAAATCAGGTTGATATTCAGAAAGTTACGGATTAAATACTTGACCCGGTTTCACATAAGTTCGACGTTGTGTGTAATAAAAACAAAAATAGACATGAACAGAGAATCAACTACAGAATGAGGTAACACGCTATGACTCAGCTGTGAGCCATTATTTTGTAGAGCGATCTGAATTACCTACTATTACATAGTACAGTTACTTGAATGTACATCCTACTCTATCATATCTTGACATCATAGAGATGATTTTTTAGTTGTACGGTTAATTGGTGTAGTAAAATTAGTTAAATAAACTATCTAATGCAAATAAATGTATAGACTGATGTAGATATAAACTTATAATTTATATTTTTTTATTATATAGCTGTACACAGCACGTGTTGCTCAACTCAAACCATGTGTCCGATCGATATCTTATTAGTATAAAAACCTTTTTTAGACAATTCTGAACAAAGTTGCTAAAGATATCGGTGCTCTAACTCCTGCTTTTTAGTTCATAAAGGACAAATAGGCAAACTAATATTGATTTTTCTATATATAGATTTATCACATAAGTAATGGTAAACATTTCCTTGACTATTGAATTCATACAACCTTGAGAGGTTTGTTTTTGATTTAAACAGTCTCAAGCTGTCTTACAGATCCATTACTGCAACCTATATCTGTCCCGCTACTGGGGTTGGATCTCCTCAACATTTGTTAATTCTTCCTCTAACATTTTGTAAAGCAACCACCATTTGGTAGAAGGCCATAGTGTTATAAGGTTGACCACGCTAGTCAACTGCGGTTATAGACTTTACACATACTATGGGAAACTTTCTGGAATGCACGTTTCCTCACGATTGTATCTTCTTCATATGAAGTGACTAGCTTTTGCCTGCGGCTTCGCTCGCATTAAGAAGTATTATTATTAATTATGGGGTGGAATTTATCGAAATCCTTTCTTAGGGGATTCCTACGTCATAGTAGCTGTATGTAGTCAAAGTCTCAGCCCGATTGGTTTAAAATTGACAAAGTTCCATACAAACTTTCAACCCCTATTTTATCCCCTTGGGGGTAGAATTTATCAAAATCCTTTCTTAACAGATGCCTACGTCATAACATCTATCTGCATGCCAAATTTCAGCCCGATCCCTCCAAGGGTTTGAGCTGTGCGTTGGTAGATCACTATGTCAGTCAGTCAGTCACCATTGAGTTTTATATACATACATTTAGATAAACAATTTGTATAATACATTATTTTTGAAAATAAAATTCTTGCAAAATTTGAACTCAAACCTCCTGGAACACTAACATCCAAAACGGTACTACCAGTACAAATATACGAACGTTACTAAAAAGACGTTTTAAACAATACATTGAATAGAAGTCAGTATACTAGTAGTAGTAGTAGTAGGTAGATTTTTACGTGGTAAGTAGTTGATAGAAGATTTAGTTCACTGTGTATGAAATTAAAACAGGCCATCGCGTCGTGCGTGTAGTGGTCATATAAATTACTTTGAAACGAAATTAATTGACACGGTAAGGGAACTTTGGTAAGGGGATTTAGATATAAAAATTAATACCATTTTGTTTTTATAATGAATACGATTTTTTACTAATAATAATTGGCGTCAGTCCATTGATGGCCCACCACTGAACACAAGCCTCAGTATGCGACAGGCGAATGTTACACCACCACGCTGCTCCAATGCGAATTGGTGGAATACATACTAATTTATAAACCCTTCGAGGTGAAAGGTATGATTACCGGCCATGGGAAGCATGTAAGAGATGGTTGTTTGTTCTCGGGCTGGCATTTATAATTTATCGCATTATTTCAGGGGTCCACAGGCTGATTCGCCAGTGTTGTATTCCATCGGCAAGCTGCTCAAATATCACCTGGGATCTGTTGCAAAGGGCTCTTTTCTCATAACATTGTTGAAAATCCCGAGGTTGATTCTTACCTACCTACATGCCAAGTAAGTTATTTATTATAAACCATTTAATACCCTACTAAACGCTTCAAATACCATAATTATTCCTTTATGTTTTTGAACCAATATCGTCGCGGATACTAAACATTTTAAATACAAACGGGTATTTATGATCTGTCTGTCTCTGAAATAGCTCTCGCTTCGATCCAAAAGAACTGTCCAGTGGTTTCAGAGTTGCAATACTAACTTTAACCTATTATCCCACAGGAACTAACCAAGTTTCTAGGATAAAAAGTATCCTATAACCATTGTCTTTACATAAGCCACAAACATGCTTAATATCAACTAAATTGGTCCATTGGTTTCGGAATTGCCTTACTAATTTTAACGTGTTATCCTGTGGGAACCATGACCATTTCCTGGGATGAACACATGCTATAACAATTCTCGGGTATTAAACTACGACTATACTAGTTTCATATAAATATGTACAGCTGTTTTTGCGGGAAGCTCGAACAGACACAGACAATAAATATAAAAAAAAATTTTTGGTCTTATCGATAACAAAGGAAGCCTGGATCAACATTTTCAAAAAATACTTAATATACAGAATTGACCTTGTTACATTTTTATTATTAGTATACATTTCGATCCACTTACATGGTTCATAGTCACGGCAAGAATAATTTTTCTACTAAGTAAAAATTCACATAAAGCGGGATTCATTCAATTCAAATCAGTTGAATGATACAGAATACTGTTCTATCAAATACCAGTATAAAATTTAACTGGGAACTTAGTTACTGTGTGAATTCTATATAAATTTGAAATCATCGGAAACTGCCCAAGATTAAGGACCATCACGAAATAACCCTATGTAAATGATTTTAACTTGCACTTACCGTGGACTTGCTGTGTGTTGCTTGACCGTGGAAGTGCTTTGTTACGGGTACTCACGATATATTTCACGCCGATATTCCGACGCAGTTGCATGGATCATGGTCACGCCTTAACTCGAAGTAGGGATCTTCTCATCTCCCTTTAATACGTTCCATCCTTCTTCAACCAATTTTGCGGGTTTTAAAAATGTAATAATAATCATTATTAATTTATTGTTAATTTACTCGCAGACTATCAGCTCGGGCAGAGAAAGGGTCAGACTGTGCCAAGTGTTGCCTGAAGTGCGGTATATGTTGCTTCTACTGCCTGGAGAAGTTCATTCGGTACCTCAACCACAATGCTTACACCATCATCACCATAGAGAGATGCCACTTCTGCAAGGCTGCTGCGAAGGTATGTATTTTCAGAATACTTGTTTCCGTCCGCGGCTTTGGCCCCGTGGTGTAGAGAAAAAGTAGCCTACGTAACTGACTAAAATCTATATCTGTGAAAAATTTCATTCGGATCCGTTCAGTAGTTTTTGCGTGAAAGAGGGGCGAACATCCATCTATCAATAACGAATTGTCGTGGTTTCAACATTAGTTATTAACATCTAATGATTTCATTTGAACTTCAACAAACTAGTGTTGTAAGAGGTGAAGGAAATCAGCTGCCAGTCATGCTGAGCAGTGGCGTAAGAAGGCATAGGTGGCGAGGTCGGCCCGCATCAGGGACATCATCACATTTTTTGGAGTGACACTCACCTTATGACTGCGCATGAATGTCATGAATGAATGTCATGTCATATATATCTTGTTTCAAAAATAAAATAAATATCTTTGGACAACTCACACACGGCCATCTGAACCCAAACTAAGTTAACGCTTGTACTATGGTGACCAGACAACTGATAAACATACATATATATGTACTTTTAAATACATAATTAAATAGATACCCAGACACACAGAACAAACATTCCTGCTCATCGCAGAAAAGTTTGACCTAGTTGGAAATCGAACCCAGGACCTCCGGTGTAGTAGTCAGGTTCACTAATCACTAGACCAACCGGCCTGTCACGTCATGTCATGTCTTTCGTTAATCCAACTATCTATCAATATCTAGGCAATTTCACTTAAGACATTGACCCTGGCCACAATAAATGAAAAATGGTCGCAGTGGCCACTGGGTTTATGTCCCTTACCCATCTATTCAAATAGTAATAAGACATTAACCACATTTGAAATATTTCTCCCCAGGCATTCAGCACGATAGTAGACAACGCGTTGCAAGTGGCGACGATCAACAGCGTTGGCGACTTCATTCTGTTCCTGGGCAAGTGTATAGTGACGGCGGTGACCGGCATCGTCGGCCTGCTGCTGCTGAAGAGGAACTCGGACCTGCACTTCTTCGCCGTGCCGACTCTCGTTATATGTATCTTCGCGTTCTTTATAGCGCATTGTATACTGTCTTTGTATGAGGTCAGTGATCCATGTTTAGTATAAGATATATGAGTGCATGTAATAAATATATGCATGCATGTAATAACTATGTGTAATATTGTATTGAATGTAATATAGTATGTAAAAATACATCAAAGATATATTTGTTCAATAGATGGTGGTAGACTCTCTGTTCCTGTGCGTGTGCGAGGACCGCAACATGAACAGCGCGGAGGGCAAGTGGAAGAACTCCCGCTTGGCCGAGCTGGGCGGCCACCGTGCCCCGCAGGACACGGAGCTGGACGGGCCCGAGTTGCAGGACTTAAACGAAAAGTACTGATTCGTGAGTCTGCATGTTGCATTGTCATGTGGTAGAGGCAAATGGGGGGATTATCTTGGTTGTATAGTCTGTTTTTCCATATTTTCATAACTTCAAACGTTAAACTTGTTTCAAACTAACTTCAAAATGTATAGGTGTAGGTTCTCAATGCGTTAAAATTTATAGTGTATCTCATAGTTGCAGCTCTTTCCATACGATTCCTTCCAAAACTGCCACTGTATATTTTTATCATAAAAATAACATATCATAATCATAAAATTAATATGATAATACATAGATGATTATTGTGTACAAAAAGATATAATAACAAACTATACTGTACACCCTACAACACAAAATTGAGTTTGTATGAAAAAAACGAATTAGCACCTAGCATAACTCAGATACAAATGTGTGGATGCTTTAAAAACTTGACCAAGTACTTGTACATATTTGTATAGACTTGGAGTTTTAGGTCATCATAGAGTCTTAGCAAGTACATCAAGTAACGCATATGATTTAAATATACTTTTTACATACCTAATACATATCTATATATTTTATTATGATAGTTAAATGATTGACTCATATTGTTTCTGATAAGGTTTGCAAGTTTTTATTTTAAAAAAAGTTTAAAAATAAACTCTCATGAAAACTCGTGTTGCTTAAATATACAATACGCATCAACATTTTACAATTATTATTAGAAAATGGTGTGGCTTTAAAGAAAGTAGTTATTTATTCATTGATGTATTTACTTTTGTTAATTTTGTATGGTAAAAATTCCAGATTGAATTTGCACCGAATATAAATCCTTATAGAATTTTAATGATTATGTTAACTTACTCAACTAAGTGTAGGTTAAGAAATTGTTTGAAGATTTTATTCGTTAAAGATTTATGATGCATGGATTAACTAGTTTGGTCTTATGTATTGGCTATTATATAATGCTTATTAAATGTTATATGTGCTTGTTACATTGTCCTGTGAGATTAACTGTGGTTGTTTAGCTTAAGTACCTGCCTAATATATTACTGGTTATGAGGTAGATATCTCTAATCGAAGAAATTGCTAATTGTAACTTTGCATGATTCATAACAATGGTGTTCTACAGACTTTGTAATACTGCATGTTATAGACTATTTATCTTGGCCGTACAAATCCTGTAAACAATATTTGTAAAAAGCTATTATGGCTGAAGATATTATTGTGAAACATATAATGGACGGTTTTATTTGAACATTTTTACATTGTCATCCACTTTTTAAGTTACAAGATTTGTATGGGTAAGAAAAATTAACTTTGATGTGTTATGCTATAATCTGTTATGGCTATCATGTTCACAATGCCTTATGGTAAAATAAAATTTCAAGCCATAAGCGAATATCTATCGTGATATGAACAATTGGAGAATACATGCGTTGTGGCCAACTTTTTCCATTAAAAATACGATTTATGGTTTGGCGCCCAACGTAAAACAATCTTCCATTTACTCTGTTTTTAAGTTTCACAAATAGTTTAATGTTTGAAGATAAACGTTTTATTGTACGCAAAGACGAAACTTTGCATTTGAGATAGATAAGACAAGGTAAAGAAAGAAAGAATTTATTTCGTCAAATAAAAACAACTGCATGTATAATAATAATAACAATTTAAAAAAAAATGTGTAACGACGTTAAAGGTATGCACTCAACATAATTGTTATGTGGCATCATGTTGTATGACGACAAATAACTGCTGGTTTTCAGTGCATGCACCGCAAAGTTTGGAAAAGGTACGAAACAGCACTCTACGGTTTCATATATTTAGATAGGTATAGGAAAAATTTACACAAATTATTTAAATAGTTTTGAATACATTGAATGCCTATTCAGTTTTTATAGATGTATTTGTGTGTATTTAGGATGGTTTGTTAGATTTAAAATATACTAAAAATTAATAGAAATCATAACATAGTATAGATATTTTGGGTATGATGGTACTAATATATATTTTAAATTATAATTATTATTGCAAAAAAATGTTTACTATTTTACAGGTAAGTGGAGACTTATATCATAGGGAAGGATGACTCCATTTTAATTAAGATTTTTATAAATTTTAAAACAAGGATTGGTGTGTCTGCATAATATTTTTATGCATTTCCTCTGCATTTTTTTATAAGATGAATATTTTTTGTGGTTTTATGACATAATGCCGTAGGATATAAGTAATAATACTTTAACGTTTTCACTTTGATATATTGTTATTGTATTATGACGTCACAGTTCTCGATAAATTACACACACGATACACTTATATTTTATTAACTGACATTTTTGTCTTGACATAGTAACAGGAAATGTTAGAAATACATATTTTTATTGAGACAATGTATTTCCCTGTTACTTACATAAAAGACTTGTGCAAAGTCATATTTTTTTGTTTAATAAATTATTGATTTTTTGATGTTGATAAAAATAACGTTAACTATAACATTGTTGTTTGGAGTACATCTTATCATATAGTATATTTTTATTGTCATTATCTTATATATAACAACATTTAATGATACTATGTGTGTTATCATTGTGTAATTTTATACAATGTTTTGTAATGTTAAAATTACCCCTATTTATGCATCTTTCCTATTGAAACTTTGAAGTGTGGAATCGAGTTTTGTAATTTAAATTAGGAGATATTTACTCAGTGTTGCTAGCTATAAAATTAACTTATTTGCTCATTATGATTAAGGTAGCACCGTCCAGAGTTAAATTTTAACAGCAATTATTATCTCAATAAAGAGTGTTAATATAATTTTAAACTTCCATGTAAGAAATAAAATATATATAAATGTTTATTAAAGAAAAAGTATGTGTGCATAGCATTTATGGTGCTGAAGACAGTTGTAACATTTCCGATCTGAGATATGCATAACTATAGCTTTTTAAGGATTTGCTTTGTTTTATTATTACTTTATTTTACTAATACAAGAGGCTTTCAAACAAATAATGTTATCAAATGAACGAAACTTAGTTATATAATTACATTATTATTGAGTTTAGTAATTTTTTTATTACTCATTAACATAATTCTTGCGTTTTTTTCTTTTTAATAATTCTTTGGATAGCAACAACAGGTTTCAGGAATTGAAATGATTAAATGAATAAGATTCATTTATATTGCCCATAAATATAGGTATAGCTAGCTGATTAATTCTATACTATGTAAAATGATTGACTTTTGGCAGGATACGGTATGCTGAGGTTTTCAAATAAAAAAATCCCTCAAATGAAATACTTCAAGAAATCTTACATTCCATCCAAAACAAATTGCCACTCGTGTAGAATCTCCATATAAAATCTGTCCTATGGAGCGATTTAAGTAATCATTAACAATTCTAATTGTATTATTCTGTGTAAAAGTTTATTACAAAATCAATGTTTCTTAAAATTGAGTTTAATGTTTCAATAATTTCAGAACAAAATATAACAACATTTGCACAAATTTAAATAAAATGTTTTATAAATTTTATAAGGAAATATGCCCATTATAATTTTTAAGTGTAATTTTATTGACTTTGCTTTAATCACTAAGTGTAGTAGAGTATTTTATGAGATTTGATTTATTAAAAGAAATAATTTAAGCAACTAAACATACATGTCCAACATTACGATCTGAAAATGTTAGATCTTTGAAAAATCTTAAATTTCGATATATTTTGACTGACTATATTACTACACACTATACTATATTACATATTATAGGCATACATAATTATTATTTCGTACGTTGTGATCGTAATTTTATTAGTATTTAGACTTTGTTTTGTGTAACACTGGAACTCATTTAAATTTATAGAAATTTAACATTTTTTAAGTACGCACTGCAAGTAACTTGTGTTATTGCTTTGTAGCAAACATTTAAATTGGAACAATTTTTCATTTTATTTTATCTTTTATTCATTTTACATTTTAATAAATTTTAGATGTGTATAACTGACTATTTATTTCGATTCTCCACCAGTTTCTGCTCAGCAACTAACTTAAGGTTAAATAAAAATCCATTTTTAATACCGAAATTTATTTCTTTGATATTCTCTTCTTTTTAAACTGTTTTCGCTTCTTTATTTGATCTGATATGATCTTGCTCTTGGCCTTGAGCTGTTTCCGTCTGATAGCCAGATTAGGTTTCGTTTTATTTGTAGGTTTCTTTTTAATGGCAATAGGTTGATTCTCCACATCACTTTCCTCATTCACAGATTCTTGCTTTATTTCCTCTGTAAGTAACATTATTCAATTAGGTCTTAAGAGATACAGGTATTAAAAAGAGAGTATTAAAATAACAAATACTGATGATACTACCAACTCATAAATAATAATTTGGTCTACTAACCATTAATTACATGTTCTGCTTTTTCAATAGGATTTCCTCTGAAGAAATCAAGTCCCTCTATGTCGGGATAGCCTGTCTCAGGTTTGGTTGCTTCATGCATGGCCTTCTTTTCAATTCTTCTTTCATATTTGCTGCCTGCTTTTTTCGAAAATGCTTGCCTCAGTTTAGCGGGGCTTACATATTTTGGATTTTCCCATAATGTTGCTCCACCAAATGATCCAGAAAATATCTTTACCTGTGAAAATTAATCATTTTAGGTAATACAAAATACAAAATATGAATTATATTTCACAATACAATTTCATTTGAAATAATTATAATCAGATTAATTTTATAACAACAAAATAATTTTGTTATTTTTGAAGTAAATACTTACTGGATTCAATACAAATCTGGGCCCGATTTCAGCCAGCGCTCCATCTTCAGATAATATCTGGTAATTTCTAAACCATATCCTATTATCGAGGACCATGAACGTATAAACATGATCAAAAAATGGCTGGCTTTTAGGATGATGTTTTGGGACTCCAAATATCTGTGTGAGTAGTTCCTTCAACAGACATAAGTGCGGGTCTTTAGTAAATTCTGGATCAAATGATAAAAGAGGTCTTGATCCCCTTAAACAATTTCCTGTCATTTTTAGCTCTCCCATGGTGTAAACTGAAAATAAACATTTTTAATTAGCTTTATCTTGATAATATATGGAAAGACATTAAAAAAATTGGATTAATCTACTAAAACTGTCTATATACATGCAACTGAAACATGAATGAACTCCTGCCCTGATACATCACCAAATGGTTACAAACTAGGACTAAGCAAGTTTCTAATTCTAATTACCAACAATATTTTAGAAAAGTATAACTTTAAAAAGTAAATGTAATTTACTTTATTTAATTAATTTTAATTAGGTAATTAACAGGAAAGTTAAGAGGGTAGTAAATATTGAGTAGATTATGACAAATTCAGATTGTTGCTGAGTGAGAACTCTGTTGCTAGATAATTATAGTGCAATAAACACTAAAGGGATTGATAGCAAATCATGATAATGCATTGACTTGTTTGTGATGGAAATGCCGAGTAGTATAGTAATTTAACAAGTTCCTACATTAATCTCAAGACATGGTTATGTTGCGGTTATTATTCATTATTCCAGTGCAATTTATGGTAATAACAAAATGGAGCTTACTATTTTCAACCAAAAACTTTGCACTAGGGCCATTAGGAACGTTCGACATCCAAAGATACAAATCCCTCATTTTCCTTCCCTCAAAAAGAATACATTTATTGCAATTCTTCATTTCACTAATTTCATTCACCACGTATAGATTTTTACTTCGTTCCATTTTTGATTCGGACTTATGGTGGGGCATCAGTTTTTTCAGGTCTTCCATTAAATGTCGATGGCGATGGTTTATACCACGTGCAGCGAATACAAGTACTCGTTGTTTGTTTATCCATTTTACCTATAAATAAAAGGATTATGGTTAAAAGTTATATTACATAGTGATAAATAATAAAATTTTATTTCTCTTACCTGTTTTGATGCTGGTTCATTAGACATACGAACTGGGGGAAGAACGACAACATTATCTTCTTTTGCAACCTCTTGCGGTTTGGCATTGTTTTTTTGTACTTTCTTTGCTTTTATTTTAACCATTTTTATTTAAACTTATTTCAGGTTTTCGTTAAAAACCCACGTGGAAAAGTTGTAAACGTTAACCTTACAATTACAACAATAATGTGACAAGTGTCGACAACCGTCAACCATTACCTGATAGCAAATAATTCAATAGAAGCATTCCGATATAGGCTAGAAGCACTGTATAGTGCTCGAGCTAAGGGGAAATTTCTTCCGTTTTAATCGAGAGTACATTGCAGTCTTATCGAAATATATGATGTCAGATATTGTAACCTTCCTGACATTATTATATTCATGTCACAAGCGGAGAGGTAGTAACTCAATTCTGTTTCTTTTTAAAACGGTACACAAACGAATGATTATACAGGATTGCGTCTGAAAAAACGGAAATCTATTAATGAAAATTAATTATGCAGAAAATCATTAAAGCCAAACGTTTAGCAACGGCTTCGCAGTTTACATTAACATCACACTTTACAGTGCTCCGGTGTATTTCGGAACATGGCCTATACTCAAGGTTCTTTATTTAAATTATTCGTTCATTGAATTCTTCATCCTACGAAGTTTTGATAATAATTTAGTAAGTCGGAAGATTATTCTTCACTTTGACTCTAGCTGTATTGAATAAACTTTTTGGAAATACATATTTCTAGAGATGCAGCCGTTTCAGAGATTAACAAAGGCACAGACAACAGAAATATTTGTTATATAAATTTATTATAATTAGTTTGGTAAATAATTTAGTATAATATTTATTAAATAAATAAACAGCCAAACTGACAAAAACTCTAAAAATAATTGTTTTGTGTTTTATTCCTAATTAAAAACATTTATGAATAGTTTTCATTTGTAGACAACGATCATTTACTGATTTATTAGATGTAAGTATTGATTTTTGATCAAACCGCCCGTCCACAAAATGCATAGGGGTAAGCTATCTTGTGATGCCATGGTTAAGCGTTTTTTGTCTTTCTGTCTTTTGTCCCAACCCTACGGATGTGCCGCAACCGCGGCATCACAAGATGGCGCAAGCATATTCCTATTTAAAGTTTAATCGTGTAGTAAGCTGAGCATAGAGTATTCACCTATATACTGAGGTCGAGTGTGGGTCGAAGAATATAACAAACTACTCTGTGAGTTGTGATGTGATATCAGGAATGCTACTGTAGCTACTAAAAATTGTTATTATTATTTAGGTATAGGACTAGGTATTATAGTAGGTATCTATTCTTAGATACCTATCACTATCGCACTCTTGTAGCGGAGTGCTATCAAAAAATAATAAGATTATATTTGTGACAGT
>DWJZ01000249.1:0-37257 GCA_018249125.1 Asbolis capucinus
GAAATATCTATTTAAGTATGTATTTAAAAGTATATATGTATGTTTATCAGTTGTCTGACCACCATAGCACAAGCTAACGCTTAGTTTGGGGTCAAATGGCCGTGTGTGAGTTGTAAAACGATTGATTATTTATAAATTATATTTATTATTTCTATTATAATTGAGTATTTTAATCACATGGATGTATAGTAATTTTCCATTATATGACTCGCTTTGCTTCCATTTCCGTCCTGGTCTTTATAACTTTGTAATATCTTTGAATTAGTCTTTAAAAATCGTTAAGTAGTCCTCTTTTTAAAATTCCCGGGAGTTTTATCTTTTGGCTTTTTCTTCCTACCTTGCTTAGGCTTAATTGATTTTATAGCTCAAGTGATTCTTAGGTATTTTGTTCATAAGTGTATTTGAACACCTATGTGATTAAATAATTTTTAACGTTGAATATTGTATAAAATTGAATTTTAATATATTGTTTAAGGTATCCGCTTTTTACCTATCTATCGATTCTAGTAGTCACACCACTTTTATATGAAATCGCCTTATTTTCATCGATTCTTCTTCATTCGATCCTTGAATGTTTAAATTTCTTAACTTCCAATTTCAATGACATTCTAGGAATTGATTACCAATTTTACCTTTTACTAATATTTGTTACCTTATGCAGGAGAACACAGGAAAACGAGGCAATCCTGAGGCTCACGTGAGACACTTCCGCGGTCGGGTCCCCGTCTATGTGTGGAACTGGAAATAATACACAACATCACACATACGCAAACACATCAAACGTTGGGAAGAGAACCATGAGAGAAGAAGGAAGCAACGGATTTTAAAATCAGCTTTTGATTTAAACATTTCCTGAATTTCCCAATTCTCTGCTGTTGCGACTGGTTTCTAGACGATACCCTTAAGTGCATCTATAGGAAGAAAATATTTTTACCTAGTACCAAATCAAAGCTACATATACATACCCGTGCACTATGAAAGCATTTACTAGCAACAGCACAAAAAGCAGCCTATCTAACTCACTAATTTTTTTTTCCAAAACGGTATAGTGAATGCAAATTAATAAATTAATTCCGAATTTAACATAATGGATTTTTTTTACCTTAGATAAGTTAGCGCTTGACTACGATCCCACCTGCTGGTAAATGGCGATGAAGTCTTCGATGGTAAAGCACACTAACTTAGTAGTAAGCCTATTCACTCTTGACTTGAAGACATTTACATTGTAATCGAACGGAAACACCAAAGCGGGCAGATTCTATTGTGCGTCTCTTACTTACACACTATATTTATTACAATCGCGATTATCCGAACTAATCCCCATCAATATTCTAATTACATAACAATATAAGTCATTTCTTAACATTTTTTTGACTGGAAAACAATTCGTCCGTATAACTGAATCTACTGTAATCCAATAAGATGTGGATACCTTTTTTGTTCCTCTTGATCCGAGGCTGCGCTGTGGGTATGTTCATGCTGGAGGTCATACTGGTGCTCATAGAGCTGACCGAGGACGTGAAGCTCTCCGCCATTTGGCTGCCCGGCGACATCGGATGGAATTTCTCGCTTTCCAATTCACTATCTTCTGTTACAAGAATATTTATCACGTTTAGAAAGAACTTTTGAAACACTAGAATAAAGATCATTATTTAACGACAAACATGGGCTCTGTAGTTTAATAGAATCTCTTTAAAATATTATTGCTTAAGAACTGATCGGACGCATTAAAAATGAATCTTATTTCAATGTGACAAAACTCATTTTTGAGTGTAATCAAATTGTAATCTCCTCTTCGCTTCCATCTCTCTGGACGGTCCCTACACAACAAATCGGGAAAAATAGGATTAATTTATCTTTTGGATGTTTCTTTTCTTTTTTTGTAAGGTTCAATATTACTTAAATATTGGTAAACTGTGAATGTATACAAACTTTGTATACAAAGTCAAAGGCAGAGGTCAAAGGTACTATTGTTTTCTTGAGTTCTATTGTTTTGAAGTAAAAAGTCACAGGTAACTTGTGTTCTAGTTGCCGAAACACAGTTATTGTTCTAGTATCTGAGCCTAATATAATTATGTTATTAATTATTATTGGAATAAAATTTATTATTCCGCGTATTGAGAGCGGTGATAGCCTAGTGGTTACGAATTCGGCTTTCTACTCGGGGGGTCGGGTTCGAATCTCAGGGCGCGCACTTCTGACTTTTCGGATTTAAAT
Source organism: Asbolis capucinus (assembly GCA_018249125.1). NCBI lineage: Eukaryota > Metazoa > Arthropoda > Insecta > Lepidoptera > Hesperiidae > Asbolis > Asbolis capucinus. Next base: position 2,218 of record DWJZ01000249.1, read on the forward strand.
GTCACTCGTTATAACGGTGAAGGAAAACTTCGTGAGGAAACTTGCATGTCGGAGAGTTTGCAAAACTCACAGATGTGTGAAGTCTGCCAACGTGGCCAGCATGATAGGCTATGGACTTAACCTTCTCATTCAGAGAAGAGACCCGTGTTCAGTAGTAGACCGTGGTGGGTTGAGATGATGATTCCGTGTATGAGTTGTGTTAATGTATGTAAAGCTCTACACGAGGTACAATACACTTGCATAAAAGTACATGTAATAATATCATGTACATATATTAAACAGTACATTTAATTTTAAGGGATCATAAAATAAGATAAAATATATAAATCTAAAATACCTATACATAACGAAAAATACTCTTTACGTTTGTACTATAAGTAACGTTATATCTTTCATTTATCTATATATATATATATATATATATATATAAATCAATGCCAGTTTTCGTTGTAATTTTATAACTTGAGAACCGGCTCATTTACCAAACCAAATTTATAGGCATTGTTCGGACTATTTAGTTGATGGTTTATTGGAAGTTTACACAAAATCGGTAAAGTGGTTATTCATTTATCACATTGTTTGTATTTGTAAGCGGGGATTTTACTGTCAAATTGAACCTTTTTTCAGTCCACGCGGACGAAGTCACGGGCGGAAGCTAGTCTTTTATAAAACTTAGTCAATTACTACTTGCTATGTGTTAATATGTAGGAAAACAATGACTGCCGGGCCAGCTAGTAACAAATAATCACTCCTTGACATAAATATTTGTGCGTATTACTTGATATGTGTGTGGCTTACATAATTTGGTTCATTGGCTGGCCTACGGTCTGTGGTTATGTTATAACATTACTTGTAGGGACTGAACTGCATTCTTATCGAGCCCACAACTAGTTCAAACTATTAGAAGCTAGGAAACTACATACTTCCTCAATGAAAAACACAAATACATATTTAAATTATACGTAACTAGGCTCCGCCCGCGGCTTCGCCTGTGTTTAATAATAAATAGCCTACACGTACATCTTTAATTTACTTCAGTAGTTTTGACATGAAAGAGAAACAAACATCCTCACAAACTTTCGTATTTATATTGGTAGGACATAATAATAAAATGTTTCTAGAATGTTCTTACCGAGGTTAGGTCCAGACCAGCCGTACATGCCACCCAACTTCGTCGTCTGCTGTTCCAAGTTGCCCAGTAGCTGGGCCTCTATCAACTGGAAGTCCGCCTGCTTCATCGGCTTGCACTGCATGTTTATACCACTCGAACGGAGGGGAATATTGCTGTGATTAACGAAAAATACCGCATAACTATTAATACTGTTTCTATCGTTTTATGTATTTTATGTTATTTATATTTTTAGTTTCTTCTATATTACAAAAAAATATATTGTTAAACACATTTAGATATAGAAATGTTGGGAAACACAGAAAAACAATTCACATATCATTAGTTTAAAATTATAAAACAAAAAAAAAGACAGCGCCTGTCACTGTTAAAGATGTGAAAAATAATATTTAATTATATCTTCCAAGAGAGAATTAAAAAAAAAAATAAGTCCATACATGGCTAGGCGAAATAATCATTAAAGGAAATTTAAAAAAAAATTACAAACCTGGTATCTTCTAAATCAGGTTGATTCAACGCATTCACCAATTCAATGAGCGTGTGAAGTTGCCTCGGTGTTAGTAACAATACAAAGGATCCTAGCAAAATTTTCACTTCAACTTTGGGACCGTCTACTTCTTCTGAATGCTTCAGTTTCAAAGATAACTCCTGTTGACCTGTTAACTTTGCAAAAAGAATTGGCTCAGGTTGGTTAGCCTTCTCTTCTGGAGTCGCTTCTCTCGTGTGTTCAGTGTGACTATGTTCTTCTATTATCTCCTTTATTGGGTCAGTCTCGATTGTCGATATGACACTTCTAGTTTCATAGAACACATCTGACAATGTACTTTGATAGTTTGCATCAGGAGTCTCAACCGAAGTACCATCTGACTTGTCAGCTTGAGACGACGCGGACTTCTCCATTATAAGGCTAGGCGCCATTGTCCGCAGTTTCGATGGGAATTCGTCCACATATAAGGTTACACCGGTAAATTTAATTTTTTTATTTGTATATGTTGCTACAATGTATGTTTTTGATTTCTCTGGATCAGTTGCATCTGGCATTGGTTCTGCTCCTGCCTCATCAAAGTAGTCAATGCTAAAAAGTTTATTTATGTATTTAATAAAAAAGACAAGAATCCGACATGGTCTTGGCATATAAAGGCGTTTTTATGGTTTTAACTTGCAACACACATTTTAATATATGTTATTTAATATAAGTTGAATGTGGAATTTCCAAATAAAAACATATGTGTAACAATATATCAATACTCAAAAAGTTATGACTACAAATATTTATTAAATTTAAATCTTCATGAATCATCGTAAGACTCAATCATGATAAAATGAAAAATATATAACAATTGTATGATTAACCAACTGTTGTTTGCACTAGTGTGTAAACGTGAATACATTGATAGAGAATAAATTTAAAAAAACAACAGTAATTATATGTCTGGTGTTGAATAATATTTAAGCTGTTAATACTTAATATTATGTCCCTTTTACTTACTTTTGTATGTGAATTTCTAAGGCAATACCTCTATCCCCATTTTTTGGTACGTGTTCTATTCTTATTTTTGTGTTTACAAATTTTACTTTTACTCTGCTGAGAACTGAAATAGAAAATAAATTATTACCATCTGTTTTCCTCATTAATTTCCACAAAGATAGACTTTCAAAAGGTTAAAGGATACATAGGAATAATACAAAAAAATAAAATGCTGGGAGCTATTATTATTATACACAATTTACATTATACACAAAACCACATCACAAATAACACCCCTGATTCGAAAAAAATCTGTCATATATGTAAATGCTTCCTCCAATCGAGAATCAATCAGATAGTAGTAATTTTTAAAAATCAGTTTAAAATATACATACTTGAATCAATTGCATGAGCAAACATTTCAATGCCCTCCACAGGGTTAGACTCCTGAGGCCCAGCCTCTTCACGGAGGCACTCAGCCGCTAACTGCATAGATGAGGACATAGATGACCACATTGACTCCAACATTGATGATACTGAAAACCCAGTTCTTGTTATTAAGAGTAGTCCTACTACTCCAGACTAAATATGCATTCTTTAAGACCAAAGAATATTCTGTTAGAATGGATTACTAACTTCTATTTCCTTTGTTAAACACAATGGAGACACCATTGGTGAGCAGACTATTGTAATCCTTTTAATATGTAGTATACTATATAGTAAAAAGGTAAGAGAAGTATATTTGGTTAGCATATGTTAGTGCATTTGTATGAATTAGTGAGTATGGCAGAATAGCATGTGTGAGTGTGGTAATTTGTGAGTTATTGTGAGTATGTACTTATTTGTTATATTTTCTACACTCTTACCTTGTTCCACGCGCACTTTAGGCTGTACAGTGAGCGACAACCCATTAATCTCCACCTTGGAATCATCTTTGAATAGAGTTGACCAAGGTATAGTGACAGTAATCTCTTGCATGTGGCCATCCACTATCTCCAGCGGCCAATTTTGTGCATCGCCCAACTCATTGAGTGCCTACAACCATTTCAATTTTATCAGAAATTAAACACAGACAGAAAGTTACACAATATGGTTGTCATAATTATAACACGAAGAGTAATTGAACACACACACAGAAGAATAATTGATATTCTATAAATAATAAGCAACTTAGGATAAACATACATTTTCCTTACAATAAATTGAACTTCACCATTCAGACCTCAAACTTAACTTAAGAGACAAATAGCCAAATATTATAAAAAGTAAAACTTGAAGTGTTATTATATTTTAAGATAATTTCAATAAATTCAGTTCAATAAATGCCACATTTAACTATTTTCTATGCTTAAAATTCTAATAAATCAATTATTCAAATTCAACCAGGAAGGGAATTACTCAGGTATTCAATTACACTAAGGTCACTCCCACTTGTTAGCATGTATGTAGTGTGTTCTTAAATTAAATAATTTTTTAAATGATCAAAGACATTCAGCCCGTTTTATCTAAAGGCATGAAGTTGCTTCTTTATTTAAATACTAGCAGTTAGCATTATATGTGTGATGTTCATATTATCTAACTGACCTTGCCCTCTATCACAATAGATACCATTCTTATTGTTCTATGATTTTGTAAGTAAACAGTTAAGTACTACCAGATCTTTGACATGTTACAAATAAGAGATGCTATGTCAATAACACAATCTCAGGAGAAGTAACATTGTATTTAAAGTTTTCTTTGTTCGGAATTGTAAAAGAAACACGTGTTACTTTGAATAAATATAATGCGCACTTACAATTGGCAAGGACGTAGAAAATGAATCGTAATTTAAGTTTGGGAAGCATAAGTCTAAGTGATAAGCTCATCGAATACTAATAAAACAAATATTTACCTCGCAATCAAGGCTAACATCTGATACGGTCCCTGTTCCATTGTACAAATCTACACTCAGCTGATTTAAAGTCAACTTCTCTTCAAGAAAATTGCCCAAATAGCGCTGGAGAAGGTATCTACAGGCCCTTTTTTTGATGCTCTCAGACCATGGCAGATACCACAACATCTTCAAAAATGTTTTATGTTCATCACACTTAAATTTTTACTTTTGTGCGTAATGACTATTGTGATTTGCGTGTGATTGACTTCTGCACGTAAATAAACACAACACAACGTTCTTACGAGCACAATGTCTTGTCACAGAGCACAGGTTATGTAGAATAACTTTAACAAACTACCATAGATAACATAAGCAGCATGATAACGCCATCGTATAGTACTATGCTTTATGATACCGACTTTGTACTGAATTCAGTGTATCGACTAAATTATTTAAGTCAATCTCTTAAGTAACTTTCACTTTCAACGAAACTTATATTTTTACTCAACAGGTGAATATGGCGATCATTTGAGATACAACAACACAGACTAGGTAGTTAAACGGCTATCCCATTTAAATACCTATGCTTAGTGTAAATATACCCTGGAAAATGGAATATACCCTGCACAAAATTGAGAAGTTTGTATGGGAAAAAATCCAGATCTAATTTGCACCGAGTATAGTGAGGAACGTTTTGTACAAAAATCAATTAAATGCATAACATTGATATTTAACCAGTCCCTACCAAACCCTACCCAGTATTTTTAATTAAATTGAAAATATAAATTCAAAATTTATTTACTTATGTTGGTATTGCTAATATACTTCTGAACGTAATTTTTTTTAATCAACCACCGTTTCGGCATTGTTTATGCATCTTATACTCACAGGAAGCCGATATATTTAAGCATCAATACCTATAATAATAAATACACTGTTCGATTCTTTACTTTAAAACTAAGTCAGTATAAAAAGTAAATAATTTTGTAAATCTTTAGATTGCCTAGTTTATTTTTTTTCCTACAAAACTTAGTTTCGAGCCCTTACTAAGTTATGAAATGGGGTAGCCGATCGGTGGGAACGTGGATGGCTGGCTGCTAGTGGCAAATTATTCATGAGCACTACACACTTTAAAACAACTTTACTGATCTTAATTATTATCTTTATTACTTTTTGGGATACTGTAACTATCAAAACGAAACTGCGGATCTTCTTCACGAAAATCTGTATTCGGCTGGGGCGTAAGACACTTATACAGAACGAGGGAGTGAAACATTAGACCCATGTTGGTGGAGAATAATAAGGATGCGCTGAATTCGTGGTGACCCACTCCCGTGTCAGAGAACGCCAAGAAATCTGTATTGTTTATTATTAGAGTAATTTCAGCTCTTGATACTGTTACTCCGACTGAAATGCAAATAATACAAACACATAATCAACGCATCAATATCATCAATCAACCTTCAGTATCAATCAACTATCAGTATCAATCAACATTTGTCTCCCACTGTAAACCAGTTACTACAAATATTATAGTTGCAATAGGTATGTACATATATCGAGAAAAAATGTAGCTTGCCCATTCTTGGGTGCCCTGGGCCCGTCGATCAAGTCGCCTATGGTCGATGCCTTCCTGCGACAGACGCTGAGTACGACCATGGGGGAAGGGCTGCAGTCACCCCCTTATCAGCTTGGATTTTCTAGTGCAGGTACAATCAAGAATCGTGGTCATATTTTTATCATAATAGGGTGCACTCACGCATTCGGTTCCGTTCAGTAATTTTTGCGTGAAGAATTCTCCTCCATAGGACACAGATAGACCTGATCTCAGCCGCTATTGATGGGTGACATTAATTATTTATCATTCGTTACTTGGCAACTGGTAATTATAATTACCATTAGTGCTTTTGTAATGAACGTCGATAATTCGGTTCATTTTTATAGAATGCCATGATTTTTGTTCCTTGAAGATAATTTTATCTGTTGAAATAAAATAAATATTCTTAATCATTTCCATATCGCAAACTGATCATACTGCATTCTGTTTTGGCTGGCAACGCGTTAGTGATAGCGTAGGCTAGTATTGTTAATATAATGAATTATGTATCAACGGTCTGATTTTTCCAAATACATTGTCTGTATATAATTTTTTTTTTAAATTGTAGTTGTATCTTGCGATGCCAAGTAATCCGTTTAAAGAACAACAAAAATCCCATATAGATTAAACTAATATTAATCGATCTTAAAAAATAATCTTGAATTTCGAATCATCGACATAATGTATGGTTCTCATCAATTTAAAACGCGCGTATTTTAGAGGCTTATATTTCGACTTAATTGCATGGCTCGACGTGCCAAGTGGGCCGCAATATCACTGAAAAATATTTGAGAAGCCATGTGATACCCGAAAAATATGTACAGAAAAAATAGAGAGTACAAAAGTTATCAAGTCTGATGGCAGAATTAGTGCTTTAAAGGATCTTGGGTACTTATGTAATGTAAATTGATATTACTAGTATTAAACAAAATTTAACAAGAGTGACTGCAGACGTAATTAAAAAAATATCAAATAAGTAATTTACCTTTACACTTTCCTATAGATAATAAAATATTATAATACGGCAATCCCACTGCTCGTATGGTTCGCGTAAATTTAAATTCACTTGAATATTTTATAAGAATAAAATAAAATATCACTTGGGTGTAAAAAACGCGAAAACCCATTGGAAAATGTTAATTTTATATTTTCTTACACATGACCTTACGCTTTGTACAGCAAAAGATTCGTAGACATTTACGAGTAAAACAACATACTGTGGTATCGATTAGTTTTCGTAGAACCATTGTGTGTTTATCATAATATTGATAGTTTCTAAACAAGATATTCCACAACTTGCATGGTTATTGTCCCCATTGTGTAGTGTGTGATGTCTATTGTATCAGGGAGTGTACTATACTGTATAGTCCAGGGATGTTACGCCATAATGTGAAGGATCGATTTAAAATAGGTAACGATTTAACGGGAAGTCCACCAAATCACACCTGGCGTCTATCAATCCGCACTTACGCCGCGTGGTGGACAAAGCACGCTTCAGATTGTGAGTGGAGACTCAAGCCCAGTAGTGGGGCAGTTATGCTTTATAATGATGAAATGGTAAGGAGGCTGGAAACCGATGTAGATTATGAGTTATCAAAGAATTCCTTTAAATATTCTTTTACTTTGTTAATAAATTTATAACTTATGTAGGGACTTTGTATTGTAAAATGTTGACTTTGGTTAAGTGAGTTTTTGGCTCCTACAACGAAATAAACAATTTTCATTTCACTTTCATTAATTTCATTATATCCATCTTTTACATACTAGGTAAATAAATACAGTACGTAATGACCACCAGCTGCGATACCAGCCCATGTTTCGGTGACAATCTGTTGAATGTATTCTGGAGGGACGAGGAAGCCGTACTCGTAGCCCGGCAGCTCCAGAGTGTAAGTAAGAGGGATTCCAACCGCTCGTGTCCAGTCTCTGGATGTCCCGCTGGTGTAGTACAGCACCTGGGCCGCATTACCCACGATGTATATGGGCGCTTTATCCAATTTCAGCTTATCTATCTCTGTTGCCATCCTTATACCGGTTACGTGTAATGTCAGGGCATTAGCTGGAAGAGTTCCTGGAAAAAAGAAGATCTTTCTTTTTATAATTATAATTTTATTTTATACGGACAGTGTTATCAGGGGTTATAAGAGTTATATCAAGGTATATATGAGATACATCAAAGGATATAACTGTCCTTACGAACATGTAAGAAATTTGTAACTGGTGATCTGCGCGACATGTATTTCATGAAACTGTTACTGAGAGTTATTAGTAAAGAATTGAAAAACTAAGCAACGAAATGTAGAATATTTGTGTACAGTGTGGGCAGTGGCCAATTATTGATAGGTGTCGGTTAGCTGTAATATTACTTATTTCAACGTACAAAAGAAAAGTAGGAAGCGCAAGTCATTGGCAAAATGTATTGCAAACTCATTACTTAAGGTATCAGGAAGTTTTCTTATACTCGTAGAAATCCGTACAATTTCTTTGAGATAGCAAAAAAAGTCTGTCAGCAACTTTGCCACTACAAAAATCTGCCAGTCTAGGCGCAAACCTACTCAGTATGCTGGTAAATCAAACTTTGATCTATTCCCCAGAACGGGAAGGCACATAAATGTAAAAGTGGACTCTGCTATGAAAATCTAGTTTGTTCTAATAGAAAATTCAAGCTTAAGGTGTATTGTGTTGTATGTGGTAGAACTCAAGTAGTTGGCAGTGATTTTTTTTATATTTTACGTACCATTGTTGCCCCATGCATACAGGAACATATTGCCAAAGCTGTGTAGAGAGATGTACAGGACTGATCGTGACAAGTGTTGCAGAACAACATCTCTTACAACTCTGGTTTCGGATTCAGAGAAGGGAGTAGGGCCCTCGTAGATGATGGAACAGGGATCCGAGCTCTGCTCCCTCGTCCCCCAATGATGGTCGAAGTTTCGGTTGACGTCCACGCCAGGGCATTTTTCGGAGTCAGGGTGGTCTTTTGAACGTGTTTTACGCCACATCCGGTCCTGCAACATTGGACTATGAAGTGGGCCAACTTGTTTTTTATTTGGTACTAATTTTTTATTTGGATATAGGTGTACTTATAATAGCTTTTCGTCCGCTCTTTAGTCCTCCACAAATTCGCATGTAGCGTGGTGGAATATGCTCCATGCCTCAATAACAGGATAGACCCATGCTTATTAGTGGAATAGACCCGTTGAAAAAATTATAAAAACTATACGGCACGACGACATTCAATTCTAAGTGAAAGCGCATATTCCCAGAAATAATTTGATAGTCTCATAAAGCAAAAGAAAGCGCATATTTTTGAAAATAATTTCGTGATTCCTTGATCCATGAAATTCATCATCAATATCATTAAATTTCATCATCAAAATCATTAAATTGTGAAAACGAATCTTGTCATCCTCATTATTAAATTTAAACTCGCCACCGATGTACGCAGATTAAGCATATTTTAGGCTACATATTAACGAAATCCCACTAAGTAATGTTATAGATTTCCGAATACTTACGTAATCGAAAGAATACTCGTAGCCATCTGGATTAACCATCGGGATGATAATCCAGTCCAGGCTATCAGTCAGCTTTGTGTCAACGATGTCCACCACCAAGTTGTTGATGATGAAGAGAGCCACCGGGGGCGTGACCCACTCCCTGGCATGTGCTGCAGCGTCAATGATGATGACTGGCTTCCGGAGATCTTCGAAGCGGGTGGTCGATATCCTGACATATTTGATCTGTCGATAATCGTAGCTCAGTCCTGCATTTATAACGGTCACTAAGTCGGGGTACTTTTCTCCCAGTTCGTCCAAATAGTCGTTTATCTGTAAAATTTAAGTTATATTTTATATTCATAAATTAAACACATTTTTAGTTGCCTCAAGCTATTAACGGAGTAATAACTCATAGCAGGTAGCATCCTCATAAGATTAGATTAAACTCTACTATGGAGCATATCTGTGGAGGGGTTACTGATCAACCTAAATTACGTAAGCTTTCATGACGCCGAAACGATTCCGAATTCAGATATGATGCATAACAATAATTCTAAAAGTATTGGATACTGAAATAATAACAGCATTCACAGGTATTCTGTACGCCAGTGAATTGTGCGCCTCCTGATGACAGTGCATTTTTATGATAAGCATGTTCTGATACTACGTTCAGGATACTCTGTACAGGATACAGGATGGCTCAAGATACGGGAACTCCTTAACGGTCAATAATACAGTTGTGAAATTTTGTGTATTTCTTTATATTAGGGATCTATAATAAAAAAGTGTTTTTAAATGTTTTAATAATACTTGCTTTTAGATTGAATAGATTTGGTATAACTATTAATATGTATAATGTTAAATAAATAAAATAATTGTCTAAAGAAAAATAGGACCAAGAACTGTACGTGCCCTTCGAAGGAAATTACATTTTTGCTAGTTTTATTTATGTATATTATATTTATTTATGTATATTATATGTATAGTATATTTTTATTTAAACAGGTCACTAACCTCATCGTATCTGTAGTAAGTATCCCAAGACATGGAGCGGCCTCTTCTCTTGGCTGCATTACGAGATGCTTTGATTTGGTTCTCTTCATCCCGCAGTATGCTAAATATTTAAGAGGATGCATTATCAAACGGTGAAATCAAAACTGTTTAAAAAATTGCACTCTTAAAATGGTAAGCTGTGAATTGTACTGTCACAAATAAATATCAATTTTATTAACTGAATTAACTATCACATTTCTAACCACACATCAACACAAAATGTCTGATAGAAATTTCAGCCTCCTTCCTTACTACAGCGATAACACAGTACTACTGTATGAATCGGCTTCAATGTCCCGTGCATTGGGCATTTCTCCTCATCACTGTGGAGGACTAAAACAAACTTCACCCCGGTACTCCAATGCGGATGCTGTGGGAATATAAGGTCAATTTGACAAATGCTATAAGTAAATGTTATTCCAGATAACCTGTGTCGCAAGTTGCAAGGGTAATATCAATTACGCCAGTGAGAACAAACATTAATTGCCACGTAAACGTCGACCCCGGCCGGGAATCGAACCTAAAGCTCCCCGTTTTGATGATAGAGTCACTGCCAACAAGGCTACAAGGTCGCACAAAACTTTTCTTAAATCTTAAAACAACCTTACTTACTCAGCAAGATTGTCAGCAATTTTTTTGTATGACATATTTTTTTCTTCGAAATATTGCAGCCATTTTTCCTTTTCCTCTGGAGACAACCTGACTAGAGCTTCAAGATGACCAGACTCGGATCTCGCTGCAGGTGTTGCTGAGAGGATGTCCAGGCTCCCTTCTAATCTCGTGATGTCATCTGAGGAGCCGGCCACTCGGTACAATTGGTGACTGTAAAACAGTAAGAGACATTTTTCATATGTTATGGAGGTTTACGAGCAGACAGATTACTTGATAATTGATGATGACAGCCACCTATAGACATTACCAACATATCACTAACACGTACCGGAACTTCCAAGGGCATGGACGTGTGGGAAAGAGAAAGAAAGAAGGTGAACAGTACCGTCTTTTTAATTTAAAGATATATTGAACATTTTATAACATAGTTTCCAGCATTAAATTCTGCATAAACAACTGCAATACTTAAGAAAAACAAGGCGCAGTCGCTTACGCACATAGGATGATGGCTGTGGACATAGCTGAAGCACCAACACACCGAGAACATAGCTTCATGACCGGTGACTAGAAGTATGAAAAGAAAGATAACTTAAAGACAGAGAGAAATGAGAATGACTATCAATGTCTTTATTGCCCCTTTTGTTACAAATAAGTAGGAGTTCCACGTACCCTTCATATTTCTCGTGGTGGCCCTGGACCACGGAGGCCACAAATAGAAGACAAACCAGCAATCTAGTCATAATGCTTATGGACTAAATACCACTTAACGCTACTGTTTTTTACCTTTATAATGTAATAAAAGTTATAATCTGTTTATTATCTTAAGATATAATGGCATTATCAGTTGTTATTGCTCGATTTGATATTAGATAATGAATAGCCAAATTAAATAAGTTTTTGTTTAATTATTTATTTCGATTCGACGATTTGTTATATCCAAGAGGCCAAATTAATCAAAGGAATCTCCGCAAAGTTGTTCTAAATATTGTCGAGCCACTTAAAGTCTCGACTCAAGAAGTCTTCAGAACTTTTCTGAACTCCGTGACATGTATCAATACTAGAAATGAGGACAACCAGTCGATCATTACTCAGTTTACAACTGTACTCTTCAGGGACAAAGTTGTGACTTCACAAAGCCTACAATAAAAGTTCACGACATCAAAATTCGGTACATTAACTTTAAACCTTGGGGCTTAACTGAACTTATTTTTGTCTCAGAAAGTCTGACTATTCTGGATAAGAAACGCTTTATTTTGGCCAGAGAGTTTTAAAAAGGAAAAGCGAAATTGAGTATGATATAGACGAAGTATTACTTAAGTAATGTCTATGGTATATGAGCTGGGCCGATGGGGCATCTCTACTAAAAACTCGCTGTAAAAATTACTTGAAAGATCTGAAGAACAAGTTGATAATAATATTTTAGTCTAATAAATATTCTCAATGTGTTTACGATCGCCTTTATTACAGTCCCTACTACAAAGAAATTGTATTTTATTTTAGAGAATTTTATTATAAAAAAGTTTTATATTTTTTACATAGCACATTTTATTTCACTGCACATAACACAAAGTACATTCACTTGTTTAAAAACTGCATTGTTTTTTATATAATACTTATATCATATGTACTAATATATTCCTTTTAAATCATATTACATATTAAAAGATACGATCTCCAATTAGATATTTGTCTATAAGACTATATTATATGTCAGTGATAGCCTAGTGGTTCGAATTTTGGTTTCTCGAACGTGAGGTTTTGGGTTCAAATCCTGCAACGCGCACCTCTAATTTTCAATGTTATGTGCTTATCAGAAGTTGATTGTTAGTTCATATGGTGAAGGAAAATATTGTGAGGAGACCCACACTCCTGGGAGTTCTTCTTAAATTTCTCAAAGGTGTGTGAAGGCCACCCAACCTGCACTTGGTTGGTGTGGTAGACTTGCATTTATAATATTAGTAATTATAAAAGAAGGGTCCTCTTGTGATGGTGACAGTATTTTGGACAACTTTTAAACAACAACAAATTTTGCTGACACATCATCCATCGTCTCTTAAATTACCAAAGGTTATCTAGATATCCTAGACCTTTGTAACAAGCATATTTTCCTTTTAACTTAACAATGATTTGTATGCGGCCTTGTAAGAATTCGTTGAGCTATCAAATGAGTAATTCGATTTTATAACGAACTCACTTTGCTACATTATAAGTACCGTGAATTGTTTGTAATTCTGAGTACTTTTATTTTTATTTTATTTCTTGTTTGTTACTGGTACAATAGACAGATTGTATCAATTGTGAAGCAGTATTCGGGTATATGTTTTGTTTCTATGTACTGTTAGGGGAAGAACATGAACACAAAAAGTCAGTCTAGTGTTTTGGAGTTCCGTAGTAAGTTCTGAACTATTGCTTTGATCACGTCCGTTCGTCTGTAGTGCAGAGCGTTATAGTACTAGTAAGAAGTATACATGCATATTATTTATCATGAGAAGGAAATGTAGATAATATTTAAAAATACATACTAATAATAGTATATATGTGAAAGTGTCTATGTACGTTACTCTATCTTTCTCATCGAAAAGGATGGGTAAGCGCTAGTGGCAAAAAAATCCTAAACGCTTCTGTGTCTCCGAGGGCACGTAAAGCAGTTGATCTCGTTATCGTTAGATAGCAATCGTTAAGCTATATCGGAGGCCTACAGGCGGCAGAAAAACTTCCGACACATGGTTTGGCCGCTAGCCCCTCCACCAATCCGCATTGGTGCAGTGTGGTGGAGTATGCTCTAGGCCTCCTCAGTATGAGGAGAGATCCGTGCTCAGTAGTGGGTCATCGATGGGTTGAAGCCAATAATAATAAACACGTAATATTTAATTAAAAGCGGAACCCCTATAACTGTAATATATTCCGAAGGGCAGTTAACTATTTCATAAATGAACTGTAATTTAGAAAGCCCTTGAAGTCAGATCGTCACGTATTTCATGTAAACGGCCTTAACTTAGCCCTTAGTTCACCATTACGAGGTTGCCCTAACGATGTTAACTTGCTCTAATTGCTGATCTAGACTAAGCGATAACTTTTTGATCTTGTTAATAAATACATAAGTATGGCGGCCTGGCATTTTTCTTTTATTTTAGTAGAACATGGTTTTGTCATTATACAGGTATACTAGCGGTAAAGGTTAACTTCGTACCGTATTTTTTACCTTTTAAGCCTCCCCTGAACTTCCACAAATATTTCAAAATCAAAATTAGGTACTTAGTAGCAGTATAGATAAATAACCTAGATACGGACTACAGCGCCATCTGATTTGTGAATCTAAACTAACCAGGGCGCCGACCACACGCATACGAAAAAAATCTGTTTAGAAGTTCAGTGACATACACACGTATAGTACAATTATATACATACAAAGATACTATATATCTATCTGTTTTCAGTAATCTTAAAATTATCTTGAGCACATTCATAGAAACTAGTAGTGTGAAAAGAAATACGAATTGAGTTTTTTACAAAAATACTCATAAAAAATTTAATAATACTTCGTTTTATTAAGAATTATAATTTTATCGTGGAAAAAGTTTTGACGATCAAGGTAACAATAAATCAAAAGATATCTTTATCTAAAACTCTGAGTTATAAAACATTAGGGCTTATTTTCTTAGATATTTTTTACGTTCGTTTATGACACAATTTCATGTCATAGTTAACGAAAGTTAACATAGTTCTCGTGTGGTAACACGAATATGGTGTAACTAGGGTCCGCCCGCGGCTTCGCTCGTGTTATGTTCATTTCATTCGAGCCCGTTCCTATTTAACAAAATGTGCATTGTAAAATAGTATCCGATATAATTAAATTTTTAGTTCACGGTATTGGTTGGTAATAATGGCTTCCACATAAAAGGTATATACTTATATGCTGTCTCGGACCTTTATTTAGAACTATTCGATACAAACAATCCTACGGTACATCTTTGTGTAACTCCATTGGTTTAAGCAGCGTACGCCAAGATAGCTCTCAGAGGGCAGATTTTTTTCCGACTTAACTAACCTGTATCGATATGTCATGACCAAAATTATATTTGCCTAGCCTGTATGTTATTCTGATGTATAACCTACATTACTGTAAAGTTTCATCAAAATCCGTCAAGCAGTTTTTCGTGAAAGAGTAACAAAGATCCATACATCCATTCTTACAAACTTTTACGTTTATAATTTTAGTAGGAAGTAGGATGATCTTTTTGTTGTATATGCATATTTTATCTATCGATTAATCAGTACTTTTTTGTGATAAGCAGGCAAACGGCAGACGGGTCATCTGATGGTCAGTGACCACTGCCACCCATGGACATTATAACACTACACTGGGGTTGTAACGCGTTGCCTGCCCGAAAGGAAGTACTAGAGCCGAATACGTGGGGAAGAGAGGCAAACAAGGGTAGCGGTACTTTGCTAGAGCAACCGGGATCAACTGATCCCACATACATCAACAACATACCACTTCCGGACGGGTGACAGAACAAGAACGGGAAGGAGGAAGACTGAAGGTTGGGGAGAAAAAGAGGAGAACAAGCTCTCAAGCCTCCAGCCGAAACACGAAGAATCCTTTGGCGGCTGATTCAAGCAAAGGGTGGTAGCCAGCTAGACTGGCTTCTCGAAAACTTTATAACCGTTCCACGAATCCCTTGCACTGAGCAGCTGACTTCTGTACGCCTTTAACGACACCCTGGTAGGCCAGCGTGGGATTAGGGTTTATATTATAAGCCGCCCCAATACGCCATACTAATACGGAATATAAATAATTTTCTAGATGCATCAGTAAGATCTCTAAGAGGAGAGTGAGACAAGATTACGAATGTTCTTGACAGGGTTCAATTTACTCAACGCCAGTGTTACGGAACAGACCTGTAATTTCAATTTCCATTTGGATTAAATATATCAGCCATGAACTTCCTCGTTCAATTACAGTATCAGAGTATCTTGTGGTTTCAGTCTATTTATGTAGTAGTGACATGTAAGCAAGCTTATTTGTAATCGACACTAATAATAAAGATAAAAGATTTGTATTTTTGTATGTTTGTAACGCATAAACTGAAAAAGTACTGATCCGATTTCAAATTTTTTTTCACCATTAGAATGCTACATTATCACTTAGGGACATACGTTATATTAAACAGGTTTATACTCGTACTTCAAATTTTATAGCTGTAAATATAGTTATTAAAAAATAAACATTATCGTCTTAGAGAAATGTTTACTCTTTGTTTATTCCAAAATATAAAACACAAAATATCCACCCGTGTGAAGCCGGGGCGGGCTGCAAGTTTGTTATACATACATTACGTTACATCTGTGTATGTAAAGTCAAGCAACTTTAATAATAACGAGTAACTGATACTTAGTTTGGGCTCGGATGGTTGTATGTGAGCTGTCTTGTTATATTTATTTATTCCTTACCCCCGACACAACAAAAGTTTGGGAACTTTAATGTATGGGCACCGCATTTCACCTATTTATTCGTTCGCAACGTAATCAGCTCTCCTTTGATGTTGGTATTTTTTGTGTATTAAAAATATTTTTGAAAACACTCTCATAAAAGGGTCTGTGCTTGAAAAGCGGTAAACGGATATACATATGTATATCCATGAACAATACTTGGATTGAAAGAGTATTGAATCCGTGAAATATGATTTTTGTGCCTGCTGAGCTGACGATAACCCAGACAGACCTTCTAATGGTGTCACCTTCGTATGTGGACACGGGAAACACCTTAGCCTTGGAGCAGAGTTCATTTAAACCTTTTATGTAGAAGTCCATATCATAGCGCGCCAGGAAAATACCTCCGAATGGAGTAATTGTAATCCACCAGGTTTCGGAATTTAGATAGCCTGAATCCGGGAGCCTTGAACCCCCTTGTACATCAACCATTTAACTTTAAGCAATAGCAAATTGTAGGAACCATATTGCAATGTAATGTAAAATTGACGATAAATTAATTTCTATATTATTATTATAGGTACGAGTAGGTTATGAAAAGAATGATTACAACCAGACAGAATTTTATTATTACAAGGAAATTATTACTTAACACTTACAATTGTGTCTCAAATGATATGTTAATTCTACATTCTAGAGTTAGAAGTTAAAACTAGAGAGCGCTTTAAACCTAATATTGGATTTAAGATAAAATTAGTTATGAAAAGATACCGAAATATATAATTATAAAATCCCAAAATAACACAAAATAAAGATGAATTCGAAAACACAAAATTGAACATTTAATGCAACTCTCGACAAAAATGCCTTTAATTACCTTTGAAACAAAATTAACACGATCCATATCGGTTCATCTGTTTGGGACACAAATGTTTGCCACAGACAAAAAAGATTTATTTATAACACAATTTTTGTAGATAAGTAATTGTTATTTGGAATTAAATTGAATTATTAATTTTGAATTTATAAATAGGACCATAAAAGAGATGTTTACAGGCAGGAAGATATTGTACCTTCGTAGTTTCTTAAAAATAATTCAGACTTTACAGGCCAATAACGATTCTAAGATATAACATTCATCTGTTTGTATTGTTAGTATTTTTTACAATGTATTTGCTGATGAATCTCCTAAAATATAACTTGAGACTTCTTTTAAAACCTTTATGCCACCAAGCGTATATTAAGGGATTTAATATACTGTTCAAAAATGCTAAAACAGCTAACGGGCCTCCCAGTAACATTCGTATTTTCATACAACTAGGGTTCGTTAGTTTTTCTTTACAGAACACGAAGAATATCACAGTTATAAAGAACGGCATCCACGTCGCTATAAAACTGCCTGATGTTAACATCACTACTGTTATAGCTCTCCATTTATTAGGCTCTTTCGGTTTCAATCTTTTTGTTCCATTTCTTTCAGCTTCCATATCATGTGATACATCTTTCACGTCAAAGTCTTCCGATCCCACTTCAGAGATAGTACTCTGTGTACAGATACTGACTTTAGAATCAAAATTAACCCTATTACTTTTAACGTTTTCAACGTCATCAAAACGTGACGAGTCATTAGTATTAATGAAGTCATCATTACTTTTGGATTTTTGCCCAAATATCGCACAATTCTTAGTTTCGTCTTTATTATCGTAGCCGGCGTTGAACGAGAAACTCCTTTTAATTTTAATGGGGGTGCTTTTCGGGGTTGACTTGACTGATTGAGCATTCTTACCTAAATTGCCATTACCCCGATAAATTCTCATTTCAGGTTTTTCTTGTGTATTAGATTTCACTGTTTTCACGGAGGCTTTTATTTCCTTTACGTTTCTTAGAGCCCGCACCAGAATGATGGAATATAATATTGCAACTACTATTATGGGTATGATGCTTAGTAAAGAGTTTAGTAAGATAAGTGCTCCAGGGAAGAGGGAGACGTAGTAGCACCGGGTGTCCTTCAGCTCGTTGTTAACCCAACCAGTAGCGGGTAAGAAGCCAAGGCTGATACCTGTAACAATTTGTTATAATTATCTATCATATTAAAATTGATATTGGCTTTGTTTCTTCGTATTTTATGCACTGCCAAACCTTTGTCAACTTATTGGTATATTATGCGAAAAGAATACAATATTTATAAATTTTCAAAACCTGGATATTTTACGTAGAATAATGATCAACTAAATGATTAGCCGTTGCAGTGTGCTGGAAACATACAAAATACGTCATACAAAAACTTTTTCGTTATTTCAAGGAATCTTTAAAATGGAAGATCTGTAGTATCTGATTCGTGTACGTCATAATCATATTTGCTTGGGTTAGTTGATAATATGACTATTAGTCCCGACAGGCCGATTGGTCTAGTGGTTACTGAACCTGACTGCTACACCGAAGGTCGCGGGTTGATTCCCACCCAGGTCAAACTTTTCTGTGATGAGCAAGAATGTTTGTTCTGTGTGTCTGGGTGTAAATATCTATGTATGTATGTTTATAAAAATATATATGTATGTTTATCAGTTGTCTGATCACCATAGTACAAACTAACGCTTAGTATGGTGTCAGGTGGCCGTGCGTGAGTTATCCAAAGATATTTATAATTTTTAGATGATTATTTACACAATTACACATTTATAATTTATTAGATATTTATTTATGAAATGGTTTATTAATTTATTTTATTTGCGACAATTTGTAAATAACTTTTTATTTTTGCAAGAGAAAAAAATGAATTCCTCATTACCTAACATCCACATAAAAAGTATGCTGATTCTGACTCTGGTGGTGTTGAACCAGCGCTGGTAGTGCAGTCCGTGCAGGATGTAGATGTACCGGTCCACTGCGATGAGACCCACGCTGAATATAGATACCATGGCCGGACACACCAACGTACCTGCAATTTTAAATATGTATGTATTATTTAAGTTATAAACTAGCTGCTCGCGACTTCGTCCGCGTGGATATTAACAAAAAAAATATTGTTCAGTTCGCAGATTTCACGTCAACTTATATGTTATAATTCTAAATGAAAATAACATAAATTACTACTTATTATATCAGCTATGTGCCAGTAAAAGTCCTTTTAAAATCGTTCAGCCGTTACAGAGATTAGCAATAAACAGACAGACAAAAATCGTAAAATATATTATTTCGGAACATACACCGTAGTATGCATTTAGTAAAAAGTGATTTTTTTAATACAAACAGATATTCCAATTTTATTTGTTTGTATAGATGTGAAAGTTTATCAGGCTGGTTGGATGGATATATAAATAAATATCTTTAGACAACTCACACACGGCCATCTGACGCCAAACTAAGCGTTAGCTTGTACTATGATGATCAGGTAACTGATGAACATACATATATACTTTTAAACACATACTTGTACAGATATCTACACCCAGACACACAGAACAAACATTCCTGCTCATCACAGAAAAGTTGACCTGGGTGGAAATCGAACCCATGACCTTCGGTATAGCACTCTGGTTCGCTAACCACTAGACGAACCGGCTTGTCAATATGTAAATGGTGTACAACACACCAAGTTGCATTGTGTCAATGTGGTCTGTGTGGGCCGCATCGCAATGGCATACGAGTCACATGCAGCCCGTGGGCCGCTTTTTGCCGATCCCTGGTGTGCCATAAGGGAATTTAAAACTGCGACTCGCTGATAATTCAGGTCTAATAAAAATTTTAATTATCAATGGTAATTGCTTGAACCCATGGCCCACTATTGAGCACGGGTGTCTCCTCATACTCAGGAGTCCTAGAGCATACTCCACAACACTACTCCTAAGATATGCGGATCCATCAGAGGCCAGTGGCGCGGTGTGGTATAGCCGTCGACCGTTGGTACCACCCTCCTCTCTTTCTAATCCCCGCGGACATCATATCAACACGCGAGCAAAACTACTGAACGGATCTGAATGAAATTTTGGCACAGAGATAATATCTGGAGTAGCACAAACGACGCAGGTAATGCCGCAGGTTTAAGCTAGCATTGTTATATAAATATTTTGCTTAGATTTTTATGTATGGAATAAAAAAAATACGCCAGAAAGGTTATACACAGCACTATGACTATAGGTGACATATACTTACATAACACAATTAGAATTGCGCAGGCCTATTGTGATGTGGTGATAGCCTAGTGGTTAAGAATTCGGCCTCCTATTCGGAGGGTCCTGTTTCGAATCCCAGGGCGCGCAATTCTGACTTTTCGGAGTTATGTGCGTTTTCAGTATTTAAATGTCATTCGCTATAATAGTTAAGGAAAAAATCGTGAGGAAACTTGCATGCGGGAGATGCGTGTGGGAGGTGTGTGAAGTCTGCCAAACCGCACTTGGCCAGCGTGGTGGACTATGGCTTTAACCTTCTCATTGAGAAGAGACCCGTGCTCACTAGTGGGCCGTGATGGGTTGAGATGATGATGATTGTGATGTGCATTATGCAATAGATCACCCGCGTGATCCGAAAGTAAATATTAGTTTGTCACCTATATACCGGGAATCGAACTCAAAAGTTTTTAGCAGTTGCAGGCAGCGTCACTACTAACTAGGCTAAAGAGTTTTGCAACAAAGTTGAATGCAGGAAAAGAATATATATTGGGCTAGGATAAAAGTTAACGTATTAAGTTAGAATGAAATCTCACCAATCTGCAAAATGCACAATATGTTGGAGCTCATGGGGTTTTCGATGCCGACGTTGAATATGATAGACAGGCCGGCGATCATGTCGGCCAGAGACACGTTGCCGAGGAGAAGGTACGTGCTTTTGGGCTGTTGACCTATAACAAAAATCTATCATCAACCTCAAAAAAACTTGTAGATTGTAGACCCCAGATTTTTTAAATATTTTTTTAATTATAACTTTTTTTAATTGAATTAATAAACGTATTAAAATTGTTTGTTAGAATTCCGTATTCATACGGAGGGAGGGTTAGGAATTGTTAGTAGAAATTCTCGCATCTACCTCATATCATAAAAAAAATTCCCTCACTGCGCCTTTCTAGCAGTCTGTTCGCGATAAACTCAATATTTTCTGAACGGACTTTAATGCGGTGTTCAACAATAAATATAACGATTCCCAAGCAAGGTTTTAGTGTATAATTATTTAGGTTATAGAATATTATGATAATTGGTGAGTAATTTGGAAAAAATGAAACCATAACATACCACGTCGGCGTAGTTTTGGGCGGACCTTAGTTGTCATATGACTAAAATATGTACGTACTATACTAGGAGCTATATTCCTATGCACTTCTATGAGTAATACTTTAATATTTTTGGTGTATTCAATAAATTTCTGCTTGACCACAATCCTGCCAGATGGTTAGCGGCGATGTGATCTGGGTGGTAAGGCGCACTAATTCAGCAAAAGTAATTTACATTGTAATCGAACGGGACTACTGTCGCGGGTAACTTATTCCAGTCCTTCGTCAACGCGTGATAAAGGAAGACGCAAAGCGAGACGTTCGTACTGGCGGAACATCTAATATGAATAATTAACGCTAAAAATTAATTGTTATTAGTCGTTAACGGCTTGCAGAACGCGGATGTCTTCAGATCATCATTTAGTACTGTTATGTGGCATGGAAACAACCGGCCAGCGTAAACAGGTAGTTCATTGTAACTTTACTTAATGCTTAGTACCTACCTACGTTAACAACGATTATGTTACGAACACTAAATTCTAATTTATTTAATTGGCAGTTATTAGTTGTAAGAATTCAGTATTTAAAATAAAAAATAAGATAGGTATGAATCATACTAAAGTGTATTAATTTATAAACGTCCTATACGAACGAGGTATCCTAATGAAGTTAAGGTAGTACAGGGCCGTGAAGAAGATCCAATTACTCTCTTTTTTCGAATGACCCTCGCGTTTCCTTCTTTTCTCAAGATTGTTGTGACCTCGTGAGATATGCACGGCACCGGTACTCATTCTTACTCTCTTATCTCTCTCTCTCTGTTTACTGTTGTTCAGTAAGATACTTCAGGGATGTTAGGTTAATTTCACCGAGTTCTTTTTTTAAATGAAGATATTTTATTTTATAATGTAGACGGACGAGTCAAATGTTCCGTTGTGATCGTATCTTTGTATGAAGAATTATTTGTTTTAAAATGAGCTTCTAATATATCCATTTCAATGTCAGTGGAAAACCCATTAGGTCATTGTATTTATTTGAACTATACAGGGTGAGTAAGAAATCTTGGATCAAACAAAGCTAGGCGATAGTGGGTTTATTTGCAGTAAAATATATCTTCGTGGTAGAGCAATCACTTGATCTTAAAAGATGATTATTTGAGTGTTTTTTGAAAAAAAAACACCAAAATTTGTGATAAATAGGCAATTAGAGTAAAATGGGTAGTACGGGTACCTATTGTAAAACAATAAATGGAGTTCAGTGGCTTCTAGGAAATATATCATCACCACAAAAGTGCTTTTATGACAGTACATAGGAACATTAGGAACCATGATTCATGAGTATTGGCACTTTTAAGTCTCACGTAAAATTATTTGTAACTTTAAAACCTTATTTTTTTTAATGTACTACCAAAAAATTACCCGGTATTAAAAAAACTTGCCTATTTAATGACGATTAAAACGAGGTGTAACACATAGCTGTTTGTAGGTTCATTATTTTTTTATGTTAACTTTTTCATAGCAAGTTCTAAATTAAAGTAAATCAAAGGATAGTCAAACACCAACTATCTAACTGTAGTGTTTTATTTAATGAGTCCTTTAATTCACTAGAAACTCAGTTCGAACCCTTGGCTACGTTTGGTAGTGTTTACAAAAAGATCCCAGCGGCATTGCTAGGTATCAAATTATGAACAATACTTTCTTAATAAAAGCATTCTAAAAAATGCGGCTGAGTAGCTAGAACATTGTTCGGACTTCGAAAAAAAGGACCTATCTGTGTCCCTTTCACACATAGGATCATAGCTCACGCACTTGCAGCGTGGACGTCTTTTGTTTACGTGCAGTCAACGGGCGGCGAGGCATTAGTTACTTGCTAGCTGCCTGTTGCGTCATACGTGATCTTGGCTGTATTTTCTTTGTAAAAAACCCGACGAATTTCGCTTTTTCTGGACCTTGTGATCCATCGTCTACTTGTGACTCACGCTTGCTATACGGACTCTGTGATTTATTGCATACCTGTGCTTGCCATTCGGACTTTGAGTTGCCTGCCTACCTACTTAGAAATGGCTATTGTAACAAGAGTGGAGTACAGTTTTTATCAACGTACACAGTTCGTACACGGAAGGTCACTTGCCTGGTCAACATAATACAGGAGATGGTCGTGGTCGGCCAGCAATTCATGATGATGATCATTTCGACGAACAAATATTACTTGAACTAGATGACCCCACTACGAGTCAGCGTCGCATATCCCGCAATTTGGGCATTCCAAGGTCGGTATTAAAACGATACATAAAGAGAAATCAATTGCATCCGTACCACATACAACGAGCACGAGCTAAACCTTACGGCAGTAGACTGCCGACTGACTATGAAAATAGAGTGCAGTTTTGTAGAGAAATGCTACGACGTCATAGAGCTGACCCCGAATTATTCAATAACATTTTGTGGTCTGATGAATCAAGTTTTAGAAGAACAGAAATATTTAACATTCATAATTTACACTACTACGCCGTTGTAAATCCACACAGTTAGGAATGATCGCTTCCAACATCAGTACAGGGTCAACGTGTGGGCTGGGATTATTCAAGGACCGCTGATAACTTTTGAAATGCCACCAATTTTTAACGGCGCTCAGTATTTACACTTTTTACAAAATAATTTACCTGAAATCTTGCGTTAAGCTGAAATTGTTGAAAACATTTAGCTGCAACACAATGGCGTTCCACTACACTACGCTCGGGTGGTCCGAGAACATTTAAACGCTCCTTACCCAAACCTTTGGATTGGTCGAGGTGGAACAGTCGAATGGCCACCGAGATCTCCGGATCTAAATCCGATAGACTTTTTTGTGGGGATACTTAAAAGAGATGGTGTACAAAACAGACCAGACAGTGCAAGAATTAAGAAATAAAATCGAGATAGCGAAAGAAAGTGTTAAACGCAACGTAATATTATTAGACGATGTCGTATGTGTATTGTCGCTAGAGGAAGGCATTTCGAACAATTGCTGTGACTAGATTTATTTTTTTATTATTAAATAAAAAATACATTGTAATGGCTGTTTTTGACTATCCTCTGATTTACTTTAATTCAGAACTTGCTATGAAAAAGTTAACATAAAAAAATAATGAAGCTTCAAACAGCTATGTGCACCTCGAACACCTCGTTTTAATCGTCATTAAATTGGCAAGTTTTTTAAATACAGGGTCATTTTGGTAGTACATTAAAAAAAATGGTTTTAAAGTTACAAATAATTTTACGTGAGACTTAAAAGTGCCAATACTCATGAATCATGGTTCCTATGTACTGTCATAAAAGCACTTTTGTGGTGATGATAAATTTCCTAGAAGCCACTGAAGTCCATTTATTGTTTTACAATAGGTATCCGTACTACCCATTTTACTCTAATTGTCTCTTTATCACAAATTTTGGTACTTTTTTCAAAAAACACTCAAATAGTCAGCTTTTATGATGAACTGAGTGCTCTCCCACGAGGATATATTTTACTGCAAATAACCCCACTATTGCCCTGCTTCGTTTCATCCACGATTTTTTACCCACCCTGTATATTAGCACTTAGTATCCTACGCAAATTCTTCCGTCCCTTCATATTGATTAATTTTTCTTTCTTATTTATTTTATAATAAACCTCAACTTCTTTACTGAACACTTGAAAATGCCATACCTTTACTTAATATAAGCCCACTGGAGATCACGACGGTCAAGTTACTCAAAAAGATTAATGTACCAAACACATACGCAACTGATCTATAGGCTATCAGCTGGGATGACTCAGCACTTCTGTACACTTCGTAGAAATCAATGAACTCTATTGCCTTCACATCACTTTGGGTCATACTTAAATTTAAAAAATCACTTGTCACTTGTGGTAAAGTTTGATGGGCCTGTTTGTAAGAACCGTTTAACTCCATGATTGTAAAATGACTGCTACGTTTATTATACACACACGAACATTATTCAAAATAAACAAACGTTTATTTACGCTTATGTCAGCACATGTCAATGCCGTGGATCTTTGACCAAGAATGAGATTAAGTTAAATACGCGCACCTTGAGGATAGTACCGGCTAGTTTTTGTTTACAGTAATGAGTCTATTTACATTTTTATAGTTCCGTTAGGGATTTTAGGCGAAAGGGTTTTAATATAATGGGCCAGTTTATAGATATGCGTTACGTCTCGCAGGACAAATTTAAAAGAATTTATGAAGGAACTTACTTTACTACCGAACTTAATTAACCTAATCGTTTCGTGAGAAGCTCATTTGGATGACGCGCCCAAAAAAATCTCGATTGTGGTAGTTAACAGGGATAGCAGGTATACAGCATCCATGGTACCTCCGGTAACATTTGGTACCACGCAACTTCTAGGAAAACCCAGTTACACATCTTTCTCGAACTACCATCTCTAAAGAAAAACAATTCTGAAACTTATCTATTATTACGTAAACCGATAATTAAATAAAAATGCGATTTTGCCGACATTTGTATTAAACCACCTATCCAATATATGTGAGGTATTCACATGACATACACAAGAAAAAATGTATCTCCATTATTATTTCTTTATGATTTTAATCTACCACTACTGCCGTGATAAATATATATGTACACATATACCAGATTACCCATGACGAATAACACTTTTCTAATACTAAGAGAAACTACAGTCAGACATGGTGAACTTATAGGGTTTCCAATGTACCTACTGCGGAACCTTAAAATTACCCCAATCGAATTAAATAAACGACGTGGAGGCTCTACACCGTGAAGCGTTCATAATCTGACGGCTTGCGTTGCTCCTAAGTGATCAACCAAGCTAAGCGGTTGCGGTCGGTGGGCGTAGTCCTATTTGGCAAATATTCTCGATCACTTCCGTGCTTTGATGGGCACATAAAGCCGTTGGTTGGTTCAAATCAAATATTCTTTATTGTGGACCATATGAACCTTATTTGTTATTATACAATTATTATCCATCGCTATGTCCTACCAAACATAGGTATACCCTCAGGTAGCAGTCGTTAAGCCGAGTCGAAGACCGTTCGGATGTAATAAAAAGATCCGATAATTGGATTACCATGACAATACACTTTTCCACGAAATTGCATAGGAAGCATGTTGTTGAGTATACCATAGGCCTCCTGCAGTTATGAGGAGATTGAGACTGATATTGCAGTGATAACTAACAGATTGTAGGCATGCACGCCGGAAGAATTTTGTTACTTTATTAGGATTACGTGCGACAAACATAATTTTATTATAACGACAAATTTGGAGTATGATAACTTTCAGTATAAAACAATGTAGTCTGTTCGATAACCAGTTCATTCCATCGAGTATATTCATTTCGTGCTCTTTGGTACCTGTGACCACTTATAAGTGACGATGTGGTTCATTTACCATAATCTATGGAAATTATGACATTTAAACTGTCTATTTTTGTTCTCTTAAGATATTTGTCATTATCAACAATTGTCATTGAATGTCCCGTATTGTCTCTTTGTGTCATGTCAAATGGATCATAGAAAACAAGACCGTGATTCTTAATTTTACTTTAACTCTATTAAAATAGTAATTAAATTAGTTATTAGTAGACACTAATGAATGTAGATATAAAATGTTTAACTTATCGATTTTGAGACAGTTATCTAAGTAAGTGTATTATTATCCAAAAGTACCTAACCTTAAACAGGGAAAAAACGAAAAGTAATCGTTATTCTTTTTCCAGACTTACAGTAAATCCAGCAAAAGCTGTAATATTAAACACACGTCATATTTGTACAACATCAGCTTTACAATTGAAGATAACAGATCAATTATGGTGAGTATACATTTTATAACAGAAACGGTGAATTCAATTAGACCCTGCTGTGGTCTCGTTTGGCAGCAGAACCACTTCATACGACTGGAGACTGTTGGTAATGATATCAGCAAGCATAAATGTTGGTCTGCCATAAACAATAGCTGCTAATTTAGTGATGAAGCACTTTGATAGAAGAAATGTGTTGTTAGCTTCTCACCTATCATGCTATAGCATTTTTATAAAAGTGGGAATCATTTTTGGACTTATTAAATAGGCTTCAACTTAGTAAAATTCGGCTCACCCTTGAGCATGGACATGTCCTCGTAACTTAGAATGTGTAAAGTGCACTCAACAACATTATTTCAATGTAGACCTGTGGAGAGGTCAATGTCCAACTCAAGTGTTGGACGTATTTATGTCACCCTAAGAAGTGGTACGACTTTCATCTGAAGTTGAAAATAGATGATAAAAAATAGATGATTTCATAGCCTTTTGTAGTAGAGAAGAGACCAAGAAATGTTGATGTTGTTAGTTATACATACTGACCCCAACTGCTATTTGTTAAATATGTCAGGTTATTAGTGTTTCAAAATACTTTGTACATAATGTACCTTTGTGATATTGAATTTAAGTATGTATTTTAATTTTCAAGATCTATATTCACACTATGTTTGTGTTAATAATTCAGGGCTGAACCAATGAAGAAAAAGAAAAAGATTGACCCTGCTATTGTCAAAGCCCGAGAGGAACGCAGAAGAAAGAAAATTGAGAAGCAAATTAGAAGATTAGAAAAGAATGCAAGACAGTTGAAACCTATTGATGAGCTGGAAGTTCCATTGGATTTATTAGACCAATTAAGGTGATGTAATATTTTTCTTATTCTTACCATGTTTATAACACAGTATGATTTATATAAACGACATTGTCTCCAAAAAAATGTCTTTATTTGTAGTATGTGTATTATTCATAATTTTTTTATGTTACAAAACACAACTACACTGTCTACTTAGATTATCTATTGAGGTTTTTCAAATAAAGTCCAGGCAGTGGAAATTGATATATCTGATTCTAATTGTGAAGATGCGGGCATTAGCTACTGAATAAATAATTTTTGGTTTGTGGTGGCCTGACTTTACATATTTTCTTTTCAGCAAACGCAAGAGACCTGAAGTGCAGTTATCAGCAGAACAGTTGGAAGCACGGGCTCTTTTAGAGAAGGAATGGTGTCGGTACAAGAGGCAAGAGTATATGGCAAATATTGCTCAGGTGGACAGGATAATGTCAGCCCAGAAGAGGGCCTTAGATCAGCTTTATCAGGAGTCCGAGGAACTCTATGATGAGGCTATTATGGTGAGCATGAATTAATAATAATGGCGTTTTTATACAAGAGAATGTTATAATGAAAGCTGACAGAGTTTGCTGATATTGACTGTTGTAGTTAGGATAATGTTAGTAGGGGTCCTCTCTACAAAACTATTGAGATGTTTTTGTTATAGTTCAATATATTATACTTATCATTATTGAAAGCCGTAACTGTCCCACTGCTGAACCAGGGTCTCCTCACAGTATGTGAAGGGTCTATGTTACAGTCCATCATACTGGTCAAGTGCAGATTGGTAGGCTTTACACTCTTTTGGATGTTGATCAGGAATTCTCAGGAATTCTCAGGAATTCTTTTTTGCGTGAAAGTCCAAAGTTGCGTCAAATGACCATTGAGTTCTAATACACACAAATCATTGAATTTTAGAGTTGCGTGCACAACCAATCATTGCATAAAGTTAAAAATAATTTTAGTGTATATCCTTAATTATTGTAAAAGGAAGAATTCAATACAAAAAAGTGAAAATGCTCAAATTGTTTTATTGGCCCCTATACATGGAAGTCATTGATGTATTACTAAGTCAATCAGAGAAACTTATGTAAAGTAATATTGTTTTAATATGTGTTATTAATTTTGTTTCCAGCCGGACATGCAGTTGATACCATATACAATATCAGGTCCTGTAGCCACACCTCCCATCAAGAATTATGACTCCCCCGACGGAGAGTACATTGATATATCTAAGAAATGGGACAACTAATGTGTTTATTTAGTCTGATGGCCTTTAAAATAGATAATGTTGATATTAGTGTTAATAAATATTTAAAATTTTATAGGTTTTTTTATTCAAGCCACTCTCACCGGCTTCTGTAGACTTATCAGTGCCTACAGTATTTAATACCTTGTTTTGTATTGTTTTAAAAGATGTGCTGAGCAGTGTATTTCACCATATTTTTTCATCAATAAAGCACCTTTCTGAAATATCACAATAATTTGTCACCTTACTGATATCTCGCTGGGACTAATTATGATTGAGGATAAAAACATGCACACATATTTTACATTTATAGAATGTTTTTTTTTAAATGTTATAATCAGGCCAGTTAGCTACCTGAGGTCACCTCAGTGTCGTCTGATGAATGTTTTGAAGTCAAGAATGGATAGACTTTATTTAGGATAGTGCGCTTTACCACCGAAGACTTCGTCACCTTTTACCATAATGTGGTTTGACCCAGGAAGTAACAGACATGAATAGTAACCCCAGACAACAATATACTACTTCAGGACTGTGACAGAGGAAGAATGGAAGGTTGTCTGAAGCACGGGGAGAAAAAGAGGAGAGGCTCTCAAGCCCCCAGCCGGAATACGATGAATCGTTTGGTGACTGATTCAAGCAAGAAGGTGGGAGCCACCCAGACGCAGACAGACACAGACCATCGAGCAGCTCTGCGCTTTTCTGTTGCCTCTTACGAAACACTGATAAATTTTGGAAAATCGGGTTCCTTTTTCAGTATTTTTAGAGATTTTCATTTCAAAGCTAGCAACTTAAGAGGACTATATTAATTCTTCATAATTGGGAAACGTATTATTTTTAAGTCACTTGTCTAATGAAATATAAGATATAAAAAATTAAGATTTGTATCAAAAATCACAAAAATCGTTGTAGAAAAATACAGCACAACTCGATTACTGATTCGAACCAATGGAAGTGAAAGACCCGCACGTGCAGGAAAGACTTAGAAAGAAGTGAAGCAGTTCACTGCAGAAGCATCCGGAGTTAATGAATCCAACGGACACACCAACAACATATCGCTTTATAAAGCCTAGGCAAATGTCTTCTTCTGTTAGCGTTCAAGCCAAGTTTGTGCAAATATGTCGCTTAATGCGGAAAGACAAAAGTCATTTGTATCAGCCCAGTGGATGAAACCGGAGACAAAGAACTCTCTGTCTACGGAAGTAACGTTTAATAGTATTGCGTCAATATTCAGGCCACAGAACGAGTGACAGATGAATATTAGGAAAGCAGACGACAACAGGACAGAGATAAAGAAGAAGAAAAGAAGAATTAGCTTTCAAGCGTCTACCGGGACATTTCTTTGGCGGCTGACTGAAGTTAGTGCTAGCCAGACGGACTTCACTTCCAAGATCTACGTTATTATATTAATCAATATTCAATATGTACGTATGTAATTGATCCCTGCCTATTTTACATGGAAGTTATTTGGAAGAAACTTTTACTGGGGGTGAAAAGATACGCAGATTTTTTGATGTTTCGACTGTTTGTCTGTTTTATGTGCGCGCTTATCTCAGAAATTACTGATCCGATTTCACTTGTGTTATTTTTAAAATACGTTTTTATTTCAATTTTTTTTTGTATATTTTATAATTAATCCTTGATTATAACCCCACCTAATGGTAAGTGGCGATGTAATCTTAGATGGTAATGCGCATTAACTTAGAAGAATTCTATTCCTCTTGTCTTGAAGACATTTACATTGTACTCGAGTGGAAACGCAGACCAAAATATTTAAACAACTCTGTAGCTTATCGAAGAAACAATTTCTGTGCATAAGTTTATTAAGTTAATTGGGTAGGACAACGTCTACCGGGTCAGCTAGTAATTTAATATAAACAGATACTTTTTTATAATTTATATATTCTTCAAAAAACAAAAAAGAAGAGAACGCGTTTCCATGAAAGTTAGGGTCGAACAATCTGTTCTTTGAATCGAAACTCCCAACTTTGACTTTTCATAAAAATTCGTACAGTAGTTCCAAAACTCGATTTCATTATATACTTATAATTGCATTTATGAACGCTTCGTTCGATTTCAAGGAAAATAACACTAGTAATTCTCTTTAACTTCAACCTATTCGACTGTTATTAATTTTAAGTCAACTTTTATAATACTCGAAGCCATCATTCCAGTAATGAAGTTAATGGACTGTGAAATTCAATTTCATGCATGATTTATTCAAATTTAATTTTTTATCACATTTATTAAGTTTTTATACGCGAGCTTTATTCTTGTTTTATAACAAGTTTCATAAAATGGTTCGTCATGTAAAAGTGAAAAAAATACATTAATAATATGAAAGAATATTTTTTAATGAAAGTGAGTAATTAGTGAAGTTTGTACAAAATATTCCTGAACTGATTTTGGTGTTTGTTTTGTTTGATTTTATTAATTTAACCACAGTATTTAATTTTCAGTGTTCTTAATTTTAGGCATAGTAATGATTTTAGGAGATCGGGCCATATGTCATAAACTCAACAACCGCCAATCGAAAAAAGAAGATTTAGCATATGTTGATAATCCAATAGAGGCTGACCTGCCTGGTCATTGGGTCCCAGTGAGCATTGTAAAACGAATAATAGAGATGCGGGTACAGACTATAAAAACAAAATCACCCTATGAAAAACTATTTATGAGCATGACGAAAAACTTAAATACAAAACTCAAATACCTATTTACAAAACAGATTTTGGGGACATCTAAAATCCTTCCTGAAGTGACTACTACTGATGTTACTATGACAACTGCAAATGCTGTGAATAATCCAGGAACTTCTTTGAAATGCACTACTGATAGTAAAAAAGAAGAAAGTAAAATTACTGATACGAATCGCAGTACAGAGAACACGAATCAAAGTAATTCTTCAAGAACAAAAACATCACTTCTATCTTCTAGAACTGCGGATGTTACACATACCACTTTAACTGATATTACAACTGATATTGAAAGCCGTTTTGTATCAACGCTGCCTTTGACTCCAACAACAGTTGAAGGGACTTTAAAAGATCTTACTATATCTACTTCAGGTACAGGTACCCTTACATCATATACCAAAGATACACCTGTGTCTACGACGGCGACATCTTCAGTGAAAAGTGAGTCCGCTGATCCGACAACAGTGTCTCCTACAGCAGAAACATCAACATCTTCAACAACAGCAGCGTCACCACTGACTTCTATAGTTCCAACAACAATATCAACGTCTATAACAAATTTGCTTACAGATACGTCACCATTAATTTCTACAACTACAACAGCAATATCTACGTCTACACCAACAACATTGTCCACGAAAACATCACCGTTAACTTCTACAACTAC
Source organism: Asbolis capucinus (assembly GCA_018249125.1). Lineage (NCBI taxonomy): Eukaryota > Metazoa > Arthropoda > Insecta > Lepidoptera > Hesperiidae > Asbolis > Asbolis capucinus. The sequence goes on from DWJZ01000249.1 coordinate 35,341, forward strand.
AACAACTATATCTACGACTACACCAACAACATCGTCCACGAAAACATCAACGTTACCTTCTACAACTACAACAACAATAACTACGTCTACACCAACAACCTCGTCCACAAAAACATCAACAATAACTTCTACAACTATAACTGTAGCCTCAACGTCTACTACTCCAACTACTAAAAGAAGGATAACGAAAACAGAAACCGGAAATCCATTTTATTGAAATTCACTTATATATTAAAGTTAGGTTAATTTCTGACAAGTATTTTAATAATGGTTTTCACGTCGTTCAATATTATAAAAATGGTCAAGTTTGTCGATCTATATGCAGTTCCATGCGTAGTTACAAGTGTCATTTGTTGAGCAGGGTACTTCTACGGAGTACTTAATTTTTTTTGTTTTTTCCGCGCTCCCATATGTTTGTGAGGTTTATCACATCTTTTTTGGCTAACAACACGTGGATGACAACCTTGTCAGTAGTTATTAACATCTAAGGGGGCTATCACGTTAGGTTATAGATGTAAGCTGACTGCTCAGCAAGGGTTCCTCATACTGACGAGACCTAGAGCATACTCTGACTGCGCTGCTCCAATATGACTTGGTGGAGAAGGTAGTGAGCACTGACCAAAGCAGTGACGAATGATTTTATCCCACTTTAAAGTCGACATAACAACTATTGTCTAACGGTAGCAACCAGGACCAATGGCTATAACCTCCGAAGCAAGGATTTGCTCAAGATGCATCTTTCAACTAATCAGTTGTTGTTTAACTCGTTCGCTCACTTATGATCAATGCAAACCGTCAGGCTATAAGAACTTCTGTAAACATGCGAAAATGTCGCAAGGAATGAACGCAAATACTTCAACCTTTATTGTCACACAAAGCTATCAAGTCATGGAAATAACGACATCGTTTTTCGAAGGGTTAGATCATTTGCGCGAGATCGAATGGAAGGCATTTGTTGTTCGAAGGAAGAACGATAGGTAAGCACTTAGCGTTCATTTAACGTGACGATCGTTACACGAACGAAAGACATGGGGTTGTTACGACCGAGCAAATTTAATCGATCTATTTATGATGGACACTAGAAAGGTTATTTATTCAAGACAATTACCTATTTGTCTCGGTAAACTTCGTTAACCTAACAAACGTACATCTTTAAGTGGACATATTATTTTTGTGCAATTTAAATAAAACACATGCTTTCAAATCGAATATTAGCGCGCGCAAAGGAATAGACAAAAACATAGAAGTTATTATTTTGGGTCCTATTCTTTACTTAGAAGGTTCAGTATAAGTTTGGATTTATTATAATCTTGGGTATGGGTAGTGATGTCAGAAGAATTGTGTGCGATAGGTAGTAAAATCACTTATACCCGAATCTGTCAACCCACATCAACGATTTGATTAAGTTTGTTTTATCGTATCGTTTTATTTGGCAAAATATCGATATTGAATAACTTATTGTGACTTTAATTTTACTGTTCTAATGTTAAATGGTATATCCAAAAGTGGTACTAGCATTTTGTTAGCCTCTTGTTAAATGTAGTATGAAAAATCCAAAAAACGCATACAAATAATACCCATGATCCGTAAACAAATATTTGTAGCTCGGAAATTGATTCCGAGACCTCTTTTCATCCATGGTTACACACAAAGGCTAGGCCAGTCAAAGAGTATCTTACTCTTACACAACGAAAGAAAACTAAAATTTCAGTCACCTAAATCCCTTTACCTCTTTCAGTTTCAGTTAGCTTTTGCTAGTAAGACAAGTAGTGGTGTACCGAATGTTACACTGGCAAATATTCGATTTTTTTTGTAATTTACATTCCTATTAGACATACTAAAAGAAAATTTATTATGCATTCAATGGATATAAATAAGAACACAAGTAATATAATTTATAGTTTTTATTTGTTTAAA
>DWJZ01000250.1:0-37242 GCA_018249125.1 Asbolis capucinus
GTACCGCCGCACTTTAGCAAGGATGCCAAGTTTCCTTGCTGCTGCCTTAGCCTTGGATTTAATGAACCGTCCAAAGTCGAGGTTCGAAGAAACCTCAATTCCCAACAATTGAAGACTGTTGGTGTAATCCAAAAGTATACTCTCAAAAGTAGGAGCCAAGGTAAGCGGGCTCCTCTTGGCAGAGAAAAGACACGTCTGGGTTTTGCGGCATTGGATCTCACAAGATTGGCATCGCCCCATTCGGACACTGCCCGAAGTGCGAGATTAATGCGCGCCACCATGGCCTCCGATCCGAAAGATCGGATTCTATTATATCTTTACTGGCTCGAGCTTCTGGTAGGTATCTCTCCACCAGTGTGCTGTCATCCGCGCACCCAAGGATACCAGGCCTAAGCAAATCAGATATATTTATGCAGATTATGCTGACCGATGAGACCTATGTTAAAAACTGTGTTAAACAAACCAAACCCAGAAGACTAGACAGCATCTATTCATAATGCCCTTGACCCAAAAGCTCACTTTACGAAAGTCTAAATTTTAACTTTACGAAAGTCTATATTTAAAAAAGCCGGCGAAAAAAAAAGCTGGCGGAAAAAAAAGCTGGCGGAAAAACAAGCCGGCAAAAAAAAATCCCGGTACTCTTTTTAATAATAAGATTGAAATGTATTCCAAAAGTTTACTACTGGCCCGATTGAAACTGGGAGCTGACCAGCTGGTCTAGAAGAATTGGAACTAAGGAACTATGAAACCAAATGGCCAGCAAGAATCGAAACTAATTTCCTCATTCACTTACTAAATTCAATTCAAGACCTCAGTCTGCCTTGTTACGAGATTCTAGTTACCACAGTGGTTGCAGCTTAACGTATTAGGATGTCAGGCTATGTTGGAAATGTACGTAGTGCGCGACGTCTCACAAGACATCTCTTTGATCTTGTCCATTTCAAGATGACTTTGAATCGACGAACGTGACCATTTCTGTTACATGGAGAACTACAATTACTTTTATAGTTCTACTAGATAACTGGTTTAGAATTTATGTTTTTAGACTAATACTGGGTTTTAGACTAATATTGACGCGGATACTAAACATTTTAATTGAAAACGGGTACTCAAAATATAAAGTTTTTTAAATGCAAACGGGTACTCACGATTTGATTTTTATTAGACCTATGTATATTTCAACCCCAGTTGCATGGGTTATTGGTCAAGGTAAAACTCGGTCGACACGGCAAGGTCTTCCTGTGACCATGTTCCATGCAACTGGGTCAAAATATCGGTATAATACTAATCAGATCGAGAGTACCCCTTTGTATTTAAAAAGCCTACGAATTTTTTTACTGATTCTGTACTAAGGAGTTATGTGCATTATCACTTAGCAACTAACCTAACTTACTTTCATCGAGTTTATTATAAAAATACATACTTAACAGGTCAGAAGAAACAAGCCAGTGTAAAAAAACTCCTGGTGTTATTTTTAGTTATACAATTCAAGAAATTGCAGTGTGGCTTGAGAATAATAACTTCGACCTCCTTCGAGAATAATACTTGCAACTCGATAACAATCAGAACCGACATATCTTGGTGAACTACAAAGCCAGGAAGGGCTAACGGATATTTGTTTTTTTTTTTTATATAATTGTTGCCACTAGCTACCATCCATTCACTTTTCGACTCTTGGTTTTATTCTTCCAATAGACAATAGACAATCTACTGAGCTACGAGTGCTTCATGCATATGAAATACTAAAATAGAATATTTTGTTCCAGGTACGTCTTACAAGTCCAATCATCGGTGTTTCTACCTAACAACAATTTGGGAGTCTTTCAGAGAAAAGTGAATAGGCATTTACTAAGTTAGTGTGTCCAACATCATAGACATCATCACCACTTTCCATCAGGTGGGATCGATGTCTAGCATTAACTTAATTTGTATAAAAAAATAGGTTTCGAGTAACGATTTTGGTAGCTATATGTAAGTATACATTATATGGCCTAGTCAAACCACAGGTTTGAAAAAACGACTTAGTTTAAAGACTCTAATATACCTTGTTTTCGGTTTTGACTTATCCAAGTTATTTCAGGACTTCATTCAGCAGGACTGCGCATAGATTTATTTTAACATTTTGAACATACCTGGAAACTGGTAACTATAAAATCGGGGTTTGACTACACATAAGTTATTTAAGGTTTGTTTTACTTTGAACGAAACTTGAACATAAGTGTACTACATCTGGCCCCATTCAATACACGTCAGTCACTAATCTAGCTCCATCAGCTTCCACCCAATCTAGCGTTAAGACAGCAGAACAAAACACCACTCATTTCTACATTATCAGACTCAAAACACCTGGAAACCCAAAACTCAGTTACACCAATAAACAATTTTTCACGACCCCTTCAGAAATGAACCCATAATCTGCGCCCTATGCAATACCGTCATAAAACATCGGCCGGATATTCAAAATGTGGGATAAAAAGCATTAATCTCAGCTTCAAAGCCGGGTCACGATGGGATGTGCTCAGTTAATGGTACTTTTGTCATCACAATCAATAAAGGCATCCGAGGCCAATAAAAATGATTAATACCTGCACCGGAAGGACCTCTCTCGGCTGATAAATAGCCGGATACAGATATATTCGGTATTTCATAGCAACGTACACTTACATAATATATCTACATACATATATTTGCTGTTCATTTATGTCCACTGTGCTGTCGGAAACAAAGGATAGGGTACCTTTTGAAGTTTACTGTGTATGTGTATATGTATACACACAATAATTTGCTGTACTTATATTCAACAATGTTCACCTCGTAAACATATTTTTTATATTAAATAAGTTCGCGCTTGCCTACGTAACCACCTGATGGTAAGTGGAGACGTAGTCATTGATGGTGAAGCGCACTAACTTAGTAAAAGCCTATTAACTCTTGACTTGAAGATAATTCATAAAGAGTTTTGGCTTCAATAACTGAGCAAAGTAAACAATGCTTGTTGCCTGTTTTTAGAGCACTTTCGATTCCTGTTGTTGTCATAAAGTGGCAGTTGGGGTTTTGCCAGTTCTTTGAGCTGATTTTGGTCACACACTTCTCTATCTATTGAAGTAACAATAAATACTGTAGAACTCCTTATTGATGAGGAGAGAAGATCTGTAGTTCATGTTTGGAACTACGTAAAGATCAGCGAAGGTATGCAAAGTACGATGAAGGTCATCGATTTCACCCCTATGTATTTTCAGCGGATTTTTTTGTCTCTGCGACTGTTTTTGCGCTAAATTAAAGTCTTTTTCCATTATTATTGTTTCGTTGGAGAAGCCTGCTGAGAGGCTAATTGGTGATCCTAAATTGGTTGAAATCAATCTTCAAAGCCTGAAGCAAAGAGTTGCCAGCCTCTTGGTATTCTACTGCATACATTTTGGAGAGTGTGCGTAGGAGTTACACGATATAATCCCGCCATCCCCTTTCCATCATTGAATGACCCAGCACACGGCAGCTATCCGTCCCTTCATCGTCGGTATGTCGCCGGTTCGAACTTCGCGTTTTCATCTTCCTTCCTCATACGTACCGCGAAGGATTGGAATAAGTAGCCCGCGTCGGTTTTCCCGTTCGATTATAATGTATCTTCAAGTTAATAAGCTTTTGCTAAATTAGTGCGCTTCACCATGTAAGACCGCAAATCTTCTTACCATCAGGCAGGGTCACGATCAAGCACTAATTTATAGAATTTAAAAAAAACAAGTTACATTTTTTTGCAAAAATATCTATTCATGGAACAGCCTGTATAGTCGGTTCATATGCCTATCCTACATCCTCCTTGAATTTCATCATTGTCAATATTCCCGTAAATAATCAAGTAATTATAATTTTTAATTAACAAAGCCCTACTTTTCACAACAGTGAAGCGTTTCATCATCGATTTTCGTTCCAGTTGATTGATGACGATTGTAATGCAGAACGCATTAAAATTAAAGTAGCGGTGAAAGTGCTCGGTCATGTTAATATTTTATGAATACGAAAAGCAAAAATCAAAATGGAAATTAAATGGATCTATGGTTTTTTGGACTCAAAGCGGCTTTTCATCGAATTTGATCAATAAGCTGCTTCGGTAGCTCGTTATGACGGGTTGCGTTTGATACGAAGAGAATACTGAAAGAAGTGGTACAAATATAATGGAAGAAAACCTAATGATAGATTAAAAAGACAGAAAACTAATGACTTGAAGAGTTGAAGATGTGTTAAAAGTACTAAGAGAAATACTATAGAATCTTACTTCTCCACTACAAGTATTTTATCGTCCACTGTTGGATTTAGAGCTCCTCCAATTTTCAACAATCTCACCGATCCTAAGCCTAATGAATCCAGCGGAGTCTGCTTTAGGTCAGTTTTCCTGGTCGAAGTGGGTCCAACTTAAGCTGAACACCAAACATGTTATAAGAATAAAAATAAAAATCACGCATTAACGCATACAAATAACTCACACAAGTGCTCATGCACTCACACAGGCTCTCTAACACGTTGAAACATACACACAGCCATTATTATTAATGATATATGTGTCAATAAAAGCTGGTAGTAGATGATATCTGAAACACATTCTAACTCCCTCATGTATCAGAGAATTTAATCAATTTACTATGCAAATACATATATCTAAATATTTATTTTATTTATTTTTATTATTTAAAATTGTATTTTTACACTTATCGTGACAAGTTGCAATGTGCGTGTTAAAATTTCAACGGTAATATAGATTACACTGTTAACTTGATGTAATTAAGGTGTATTGTTTATAAGGGTAAACTCAGCATTTTATATAAAATGCTAGTAAATTTATAGAAATTATTGTGCGCATGCACAAAGAGCGCAGCCAAGGAACAAAATATATAAAAGCAATTTGTTAAATGCACAAATATATCACCTTTGATCCTTTGTGCTCTTTTTGCTATGAAGTTTCAAAGGGCGATTCCAGGAAATCCAGTTATCGTCAATTGGAAGATTATGAGCGAGCCATAAGCTGAACTCACGATGACACCAATTTCCGTTAGCGGACACGTACAATCCGAAAATGCATTTGATATCGTCAAAGCAACGAAGCTTTGACGGGCTGTTTGATGAGTAATAAGGATATGGAATCATTTATATATTCATTAATAATTAATATGTATTCATTAATGAATCAATATATAAATGATATGTTAATAAAATAAATCTGCTTAATCTAAAATACGCTGACTTATAATTATGACCTTTCCTAATAAATTTTTGTTTTAATAAAATATAATTTAATTTCCATTTTCTTTATTAATAATTGATATCTGTAATTCCATATCATTATATGTATATTCTTCATTAATTTAAATTTAAGCTATCATTAATGTGAAAACTATTTTAATATTTGTATAGCGCTATGTGGTAAGATAAGCGAAGCTGATTACAAGCCTTTGTTATTAACTTACAGTGTATTTTGTATATCAGCTAGTATATTTGTTTGTTACGGGTCAAATCTTGCAAGTTTAATTAGACCTACTTTCTATTACACTACAGAGCTGAAATTTTGAATACTGCTTTAGTTCCGAGTACTGCATTTTTATAAGAACAATAATCTGCTGCTATGCTCAGGATTGGCCCAAACAAGGGAACTGCTCACCGGTTAACAATACAGTTATGAAATTTTGTGTTTTTCCGTAATATGGATCTATAAAATTAAAGCTTGTGTTTTTAAATATTTTTAATAAACCTTGTTTTTACAATACGTTCCATGATCTCTGGAACGTGAGGTCTGGGGCTCAAGACAAGTCCAGAAATTGATTAGTGCGTACTAGTAGTGTAACTATGGGTTGCAATGAATGATCTAACATCGGGATAACAATAGAATCCTTATCCCGACACTAGTATACAAAGATAACAATTCACTATCCAACGCAATTTAATATTGTCGTCCAATCATTTTGAGATATTTGGTGTTGCGCGTTTGAAATAAAATAGACACACAATTTCTTCTCAATATAACGCTACATGGATTTTGCTTAAGGCGACGGGAATCGTGAACATCAGCATACGGAAATCATATTTCAGCCGTAATTGATAATCCATATATGTCATCGGTATCTGGAGATGTTAAGGTGAATATTGGGAACATACGATGTCTGCTTTTAAATCTAGTCATTTATTTAGGACTAGCTTCCTCCCGCGACTTCGTCCGCGTGGGATAGTTACTTTGGGCTAGCGCTAACTATAACCCGCGACTTCGTATCTGTCATATATGATTTTTGTGAAACTTTAACCGTTTACGCAGCGGAGGCTCTCAATATAAAATAAATACCCCGATTTTGGAACATTCTTATTTGGTGCTCCGCTTCTATTGGTCTTAGCGTGATGATATCTCAGGATAACTCACACACGGCCATCTAATCCCAAATTAAGCGTTAGCTTGTACTATGGTGGTCAGACAACTGATAAACATAGGTACATATAAGTATATTTTAAATACATACTTATATTTACACCCAGACACACAGAACAAACATGCCTGCTCATTACAGAAAAGTTTAACCTGGGTGGGACTCGAACCCACAACCTTCAGCGTAGCAGTCAGGTTCGCTAACCACTAGACCAACCGGCCTGATACATAGCCTATAGCCTTCCTAGGTAAATAGGATATATAACAATGAAAGAGTATTTCAAATCGAACCAATAGTTCTTGAGATTAGCGCGTTCAAGCAAACAAACACACAAATTCTTCAGCTTTAAAATTTAAATATATTTTTTTTTGTATTTGTAGACTTCGTACAAGTTAACTTAAGAATAAGAGTAGATCCAGCTTTCCCTTAAGGTCAGATTGGATTTGTGGGGGAATACATGAAATTGGGGGGTTTAGATGGATGTTTTTTTACCGTTCCTGGTAAACGTAATTTATTTTTGACTGATTCAATGCTGCAATAGTGTATTTAGTCAAAGCTTAGCTTAGCTTTTAAGTTGGTCTTCCAAATAAGAGGGGATGAGTTTGAAACCTACAACTTCTGACTTTGAAAAAGTTATATGCGTATTTCGTATAACGGTTAGCGCATGAAGGGAACGCAAATATCCAAACATATAAACGTGCATATCATCCCAGGGAAACCTAAGTCTGGATAAAATCTATCATATGTTCATTTCCTGGATAAGGTCTATCTTTGAGCCAAGTTTTATTATAATCCGTTCAACTGTTAGCGCGTTACAAATCCAAATATGTTCACAAACTATTTTAGAACTATTTAAAAAAGAATACGCTTAAATCCGTTATAATCTGTTTCACTCATAGCATATAGCATTCAAAGATATGAAGGTGTCCGCATTTTCATAAGTTTTCCGCTTTCACAGATATGTTAAAAGAATAATTGCAAAAAATTGCGGCATATTGTTAAGTTGCCATTTTCTAAGCTGTAACCAAATTTGCTTTACTTTTAAATTATTTGAAAAACTTGGCTTTTGCACAAATTTTGCTTTTACCATTTTCATTTGTTGCTGCATTTGTTTTAAGATTAATAAATAAAAGGCTAAACATTTTAATGTAAACGGGTATTCACGATCTGTTTATTATTTATCGATATTTCGACCCAGTTGCATGGGTCATGGTCACGGCAAGACTCACACACAGTCTTTAATGCAAACGGGTACTCACGATCTGTTTATTATTATACCGAAATTTCGACCCAGTTGCATAGATTATGGTCAAGGCAAGACTCACATAGACTCTTTAATGCAAACGGGTACTCACGGTGTGTTTATTATTTTACTGATATTTCGACTTAGTTGCATGGAAGTGACCGTGAGTACTCGTTCGCATTAAAATGTATCTGTATTATCTACTAGAATAATGAAAAACCTAGAATTATTGTATAAGCAGACAAGCATTTATCTATGGTTAGTAATATATTATTTTTTACCTAGAATAAGTAATTGCTTGACATCGATCCCACCTGATGGTAAGTGGCGATGTTGTCTAAGGTGTTGGACGCACTAACTTAGTAAATACCTATTCACTCTTCTCTTGAAGACTCCAACATCATGCGTGTGTACTCCAAACAAGAGTGTCGCGATGGAACATGATAATCGTACAAAAAAAACAGTAAAAGAGTACTCATAGCGAAATGGACGAAATGCTCAGCTATGCCATGGGCCGGCTACGTACCACGACGTCGTTACGCGGAGCTAAGCATGCGGTATGAACGAAATGCTCAGCTATGCCATGGGCCGGCTACGACCCACGACGTCGTTACGCTAAGCATGCGGTATGAATTAAAGTATCTTAAAAAAATAACAATGCAATTTAAAGGGAAAACAAAAAGAAAGACTGTAAAAAATAATCTAGTAATTGCCCTCGCTTCGTTTCGGAAAAAGAGTTATCCAACGGTTTTGGAGCAGCCATACTAATTTTACCCTAATATCCCACGAGAACACAGCAGTTTTCTGGGATAAAAGTATCCTATAACCATTGTTCTTACATAAGCCACAAATATGCAAACTTTCATCCAAATCGGTCCATTGGTTTCGAAGGTGCCATACTAATTTTAACTTCTTACCCTGCAAAAACAAAGTCAATTCATGGGACAAAACCTATCCTAAAACCATTCTCGGGTTGTGAACTTTGATAATGCCAAGTTTCGTCTAATTCTGTCCAGAGATTTTGCGTGAAGTTTAAACAGACAGACAGACAGACAATAAATAAAAAAAAAAGTTTTGGTGTCCTATATTGATAACAACGTGTCCCTGCATCAAAATTTCCAAAAAATACAGTTACCGTTTTATTATTAATATAGATTAAGAGGTCTACAATTGTAATTCCAGAAGTGTTTCCATAATAATGTCGTAGAAATAGGCTTACAGGTCTTGTAACATCTGTATGGGCGAGGAAGACAAGAGAAAAGAAGCAGCGTACTGTTGATGCACCCTGAGGTCAATATTGATACTCCAACAACATATCGTTCCAGGACCGGAAAAGAAGGATGACTAAAAGATGGAGAAGAAGATGAATTCTGCTTGCCATTGTGCCCAGGAACACCAATCACGCCTCGTACCATAACACATTATTAAACAAACATTTATTTGTAAAAATGGACTGAAAATCGAACCTGAGACTAGCTTCATAGGCGTGGTCACGACAAAGTATGTTCTAGGGTGTCTAGTTCTAAGCAGATGATATATGTAGTTTACAGATTTAAATAGTACGGGAATTTGCTATCATATATTATTATCATATAATATTTTCACACCAGTCCAAGCTAGTCATACCGAATTATTTGATAAGCAATTTTTCGATAACGTTAAGTTCGGTCGTCCATTTTATATGATATATATATATATATATATATTATACGATATATATACATATATCGGTATAAAATATTGTTTTAATATTTGCGTGTACATAGTATATTAATATTTTAAGCTCAAAGGATCGAAAATTGCATTGAGTTAAAAATTCGTCGCTATGGTCCGTACATACACAAATATTAACATTTATACACGCGGATACTTTATCGTCGCTAGCATTGAAATAGACATCACAAATCCTTAACACGAGAACAAAGATTCATCTGTTACATAAATAGCTGCCTACTGAAATCAAACCTCAGACTTCTTGATTAACCCTAGGTACTAGGATAAAAGGCCGTTTACTAACAAGGATGTTATTTAAATTACAAAAGTGTGAATTTTGCGTATTGGTAACGTCTTACTGTGCCATAACGCGTTGTGGTAAAGAAACAAAACCATGACGCGATTTTTTTCATTTTTAAAATGAAGTCACAACACGCTGTCCCCTTTTCACTTATTACAAATATCGACGTGACAACGCCGTAATAGAATATTTTGTTCTACTAATTCGAGGGCAAACACCTAACCACTCAGTACTAGAACTGATATTGTTATACATATATGCGAATAGTTATTCGTTAGAGCCCGTCATAAGTTGTTTGCGGTGTCATAGACTAAACGTATCCTCGTGAAGGAATCTCCTGTGGTGCGAGCTCTGATCTTGATCAACGGCTTATTAGAATGGGACCCAAGTATGGATATTTTTTATACACCATTTCCTGAACTTCGCAGGATGGCAGGAACATACATATATTGAAAAGCTGTAAAGCGGATTGGATTTCATCTGTAATGCCTCATAGCTTCATATTATAAATAAATAAATAAAGATATGGACAGACAGAAAAACTAAAGATATAAAAACATGGTCTTACTACGTGAATATTTCGTAGCGGTACAGATCCCTTCGTGTACGGATTTTACTTGAAATTCGCAAATATTATTTGGTGAAATATTACGAAACAAAGAAAAAGAGGTGGAAGTAAGAAACAACTTGTCCACTTAAACACGAAACGGTAAAAGTGTGCGCACTTACAACGAATAAAATCTGCAATCGTTAGTTCTTTTCCCAATTTTCACAACTTTCCGCGGATAAATTTTCATATCCGTCGAAAAAGATTATTCGTACAGCAAGTTTTCATTGCCTTTCAGCAGCCAAGAGTCAAAAGTTTATTTGTTTAAATCCTCTGTGGCTTAGTTAGAATTGTATAAACCATTTAATGTGGAAGTTTCTCTCTATAACACTAACCAATGGAGTTTTGATGCGAAACATCTGTAGCGGGTCAAAACTGCTGCAGAGCATGGCGACGCATCGCCACGACGTGCGCCACTATGCCGTACGATAGTATGTATTTTTTTATATTGTATTCAATGACAAGATAAACAATAACAGTTTTTTTAAAACAATGTTTATGTATAACAATCGTATTTTATGTTACATTTGATTTCGTACATTATTATTATTTTACTATATTTTATGTTATAATTATTATTTTACAATAATTTCTTTTATTTTATAAAAAAATTCTTATTTTTAACATCTGCGAGGCCTCCTGCGAATACGTACAATTGTTTTATTCTATTTTCTTTTTTGTTTTAAGGGATACTTACAATATGTGGGATTCAGGATATAGTAGACCACGTAGTGTTAAAACTGATAGACTTAGCGTATGGAAATTAGAAATTAGACATTCCTTAATTAATTGTTATGAATAAATACATTGCCACATCCTACATTATAATTAATTATACGCCGTGATTTCATTTGTATTTTAAATATTTCAATGGGTAAGCCGAGAATGGATTTGTACTTTATTAAAAAACGTACACCGAGCCCCACAAAAGATCACTACACCTGACCAAGGCTACTCAGGCGATATGAGGAGGTACCTCAATGTATATATGTAATATGTGTAATATGAGGAGGTAAATAAATAAGTATTTCTAGTTAGTACGAGAATTCTTGCGAGAATTCCTGCAATCGGAGCAAGAAGGAATCTCTGCTCAGAGATTTACCAATTCTTCGAACTGGGCTCTTTGTGTAATGAGTCAATTGCCGTTATTATTAGGAATTCAAAGCGCTTTGTGAGATGTTTAAAACAATTTGTAACAGGAAACGGTGTTGAGTAATAAGGTAAAGTCATAATAATTATTAAGACATTTATAATTAAGATATTCAGGAAAAAATTATTACTGGGTCTTAATAAAAATAGAATCCAAGGAAACGATAATTATAATTGTTGCGTATTATTAATTGTTTTTGTTCATATATTTCACCTACTTTTTGATATTATATTTTGTGCTAATTAATGCATAGTTTTGTTATATTTTGATGGCCGATTTCTAAGCATAGCTGACATTAAGAGGTAGATACACTGCGTGTTAAAATTTGTAGGATTATCGTTAGGTATTTTTCAACGTGTTCTGTCATCATTGTGTTCTGAGATGATAAAAATTTGATTTATAATTCCGTTTTATCCCTATTTTCCAATTTTTGTAGGGTCATGTGTACTTTTTTTCCGGTTGCTTCAGCGATGTGCGGTTTTCCGTGTTTCTTTCTCTTTGCCACTTGTACAGACCTATTACTTCTTTCTGGCAGGCAACGTGTTACTAGCATCCAGTCTGGTGTTGTTAATGTCCAAGGGCCGTGATCACTAATATTAGAAGACCCGTTTCGCTCATTTATCTGATTATAATATAATATGATTTTTTATATCCTACACTAGCTTTGCTAATTTCCATAAAAGTATAATAAATTATATACCTAAACCTTTCTAAGAACTCAGTTTTTCTATTGTTGAAAACCGCATAAAAATCCGTTTTGTAGTTTTCGAGTTTATCGCGTTCAGACAGACAGAAAGACAGAAAAGGGAACTTCTTTTTATAGTCTGCAATCGTCCGACTTTCATAGACATTTGAATTCAAAAAGTAGTACGGGAGATTATTACAAAAAATCCAGTATTTTATGATTATCTAGAAGGAATACGGAATGAAATCCTTTATTCACGATTCTCAATGACTTTGTGCATTAAGGTGACGATATGCCTCTAATACAGAAGCGACGCGTGCTCAGAAGACTAGGCACGTGATCTGTATCTGATATGAGGTAAAGGCGTCTGAGAAAATAATATGCTTTTTAAGGTATTTCAGGCACAAAATTATAACGAGGTATGAGAAAGTTGTCACAGATTCTGGGGTGCGATAATTTAATAGAAAATTGGAGTAGCTGTCAGCTGTTGGATATTTGATAATGATGTACGTGGAATATTTTGTACGAAAATTACTAATTTAGATATTTGATAGACGAGATCATATGAAAAAGACGTGCTGAACGTTGATGCATATATATTATATTACATTACAATAACGTTAAATTGAAAATTACATAAAATGTTAATTTTCTCTCTTTCTCGCCGTCTTTCAGTGGTCTTCCTTCTCATTCTTGCTCTGTCATCCGCCTAGACATGGTATGTTGTTGTGTATCGATATTAGTCCCTGATGCTTCAGCAATGTCCTGGTTCCCTTGGTTCTTGCTGTTCCCTGCGTGTGTAGGTCTAAATACTTCCTTGCTGGCAACGCGTTAGTAACATCCCAGTATGAGGTTATTAATATCCATTGTATTATTTATAAAGCCGATGACAGACAGGTGTTTTCTATCGAGACTTTGGGCTTTAACAAAGAATTCATTTAATTCTTTGTTTTATACATTGTTAGTAAATTTATAACTCAAGTAGGAACTTTGTATTGTAATATTTTGACTTTCGTTAAGTGAGCTTTTGGTTCCTAAAACGAAATAAACAGTTTTCATTTCATTTCACTTTATGGGCTGTGGTGATCTCGTTTTCCTGCTTTTAACATAAAAGAATGTGAAGTCGATTATACGATTGTATGTTATATATATTTTTTGGAGTTGAAGTTACGCCCTTGTATGGAAAACTATAAGGGCACTATTCATATTAGATACCCTAATGAGTTACGCCCCTATTGTTTTCCGTCGTAGATTATAAATATTATTACTTCCTAATTTTTCAGTTTAAAACTTATTGCCTGCAACTTTTGTGATTACAGAAAAATTATTTTCACATTAATTTCGTGCGTACCATAAATGAAAACTTGAAGGGTTCCGTCAGTAAAGTAGATGATCCAAATTAGAATGTCAATAACAGCGAATGAGCTGCGTTGCGAAGTTTATAATAAGACTGCAATTTCGTTGTGAACTTAAAATTCATATGCATGTGGAACTTCGATATTAACATACTGTTCATTTGGTTAGTAATGCCGAGTTTTTACTTTCATTTCTAGTACTTTTGCTGACTATACACAAATTAAGTTATAATGCTATGTTGCGGGTACCCATAATAAATATTTTTCATGCCTATGTTTCGTAGTACTAAACATAGACAATAATTATGTACAGTTCCAGAATTCATGTATAAATTAATTATTTTTAGTTTCAGAATTCGTGAACATTTTTTTTATTTTTTCGCGTAGATTCATCCGTTAACAAAATGTTGACAGTGTCAGAGCTACGAATGCACTGTATCAATTACTGAGGAAGAGCAGTATAGTGAAGTAAAAAGTAAACAGTGCCGGTAGTGTTTCGCGTATACCGTGCCGCGAGTAGTGTCGCGAGTGTTGAGCCGTGAGTAATGTCGCGAGTGCTGTGCCGCAAGCACAGGGTCGAGTGTTGTGCGGCGAGTACATTGCACGGGTATGACGAGATCAGTGCAGTGACATTTGTCCTTGACCTTTGTAATTTAAAAAAAATACCATTTAATAAAATCGGTTTAACTCTTTTCTATCCCCAAGCTACGAAAGTAACAATATGTATTGATGATGATGAGAAAAACGAACTATACAGCATATTGCTTATATTTTTATTATTTTATTTTTATTTAACTTTGTAGAGGTACCTAGGCAAAATTTCTGTCTCATTCTTTCTTTTCCATCAGGATAAAGAACAAATGGTTACAGAGATATAGATAACCTCTTACGAATTTTGTCATGTAAAATCATACAATTGCTTGACCATAAAACCAGTGAAATATCGAAAACTTTTAATCTGAATTTGGGTGGACGAAATAAAATAACAGTAAAAATTTCCATTTACTGTATTGCGTATCGTACCTACCCATAATTAATGTTCTGTGGTTTTAGGCATAAATATGTACATATGTATATTTGCATTTAACGAACGATGACTCCATTATTGCCCACAACTATTCCACTATTGGGCTTGAGTTCTCATCATCTCTCATCATCTCATTCCCAAGCGGATGACGTCACCTCTCCTTCGGCGTGGCAAATACTAATCAGCCTGAACTTCTTATATAATAATTTGCGTGAGTTTTTGTCTAAACATTGTGTTGGCTTCAATCCATTGATATCCCACTACTGAGAGTTTAGAGAGACCCCTCTTATATTGATGAGGCCTAGAACATATTCCACCACGCCACTGTACCGCGGGTTGGTGAAGGCATGTGACCTCTCCTACCCCCTCGTTACACACATGCCCAGAATCATCGTTTTCTAGAATCTATTTAGATATATGAATATTATTACATCGTATATATGAAAATATGAGATATTGAGTATATGGTATTATTATAGTTATTACAGTAATAAATAAAAATATTTTATCAAGGAATATTTTCGTATACTCATGAATGGATATGAAATTTAATTTATGTCTTCTACTCGACCGCGAATAAATCAACTCGAATAAATCTTCGTGGAGCAGCTGAAGACGTTTATTTGTGACGTTTTTGTGTTCTGTCGTTTTAAATTTAAAAACGGTTTTTTATCAAACTTGGCAACGGGCGATGTTTGAGACAACGAGGGTAATTAATTTATGTGTTTAGTTTTAAATTTGAGGGTATTTCTTAATCTGTTTTTTAAATTTAATTTGGCGGTTTTCGCTAATGTCGCCAGTGTCGTATTTGGAGTCTGTGGTAAGAAATTGTTGAGAAGTTGTAATGTAACCATAATAACTGCCAAAAATCGGATTTTTTAATTTGAAATTTTCGTCTCCGTGATAAGTTGTGTTGCTCATTCTATCGCCAAATTTTGCCGGATACATTATGTACCTCGAACGGAACTTCAAACCTAGGTTTTTCCTTGCTTGGCCGCTATAGACGGAAATTAAATAAAACCATCGATTTATCTTCTACATACATATACGTATCTAGAGCATCTCGAAGGAATTACTCCCAAAAAATGAGTCAGTAAATGTTGAATTAATAAAATTTAATTGACTTTGAGTACTTTTAATGCATCTTTAATTTCCTTGAATTCCTTCGATGATCTAATCTTACAGTTAATGTAATATGAATTCGTTTTATTTAATAATTATGTTGATGATAATATATTGTGTGTTAATTTTTTTAATGATTAAATTGACTGCATTTACTTGATTTAGTTATTAACAGGCTAATCCTACCGGCGAAAGTTGGTTTACTAAGTACTTAAGTAGATAATAGCAGGTATTTAAGGGAATTACCGACGCTTATGGTCACCTCGGTACTAATACTATCTAATCTCTATATGTCCACACTACGGCGTGATAGTTTTGAATGTGATTGGGATTGAGTGACATATAATTCTTATTACTCGTATATAAGTACTAGCTTTGCCGGTTGCCTGAAGGTCCCATAATAGCCTAATGTAAAGTTTATAATCTTTCTCTGTACCAAACTTTTATTCAGATCCGTTATGTAATTTTTTAACTTTATACTTTTGGCGCGTTAGGGAAAGCCTATACGAGCTAATTTTTACTATGCGTGCGCATACCGTCACTAAGAAGTGATATCTTGATGTTAGCTAGTCAATATTTAAATTTTTACGAGGCGCGCACACACAGTCACAAAAAACCGACACCTCGAAGTTGGATAGTCAACATTTTAGTTTTTTCGATACGCGCTCACACCGTCACAAAAAACCGACACCTTCAAGTTAAATAGTCAACATTTTAGTTTTTTCGATACGCGCTCACACCGTTACAAAAACCTGACACCCTGAACTTAGCTAGTTAACATTTTAATTTTTACGCTGCGCGCACACACAGACACAAAAAACCGACACCTCGAAGTTAGATAGTCAACATTTTAGTATTGTTCTATTATTAGTGTCGTGTTTATTTCCATTATTAGTGTCGTTTTATTCAAACGTAGGATAACGCGAAAGATAGGGAAAAAGGATAACTTCTTATTTACGTACATACCTACATAAATATACAAGCACGGTTTTACATTCTACAAATTAGTGCTTGACTACAATCCCGACTGATCGTAAGCGGCAACATGACACAGTCTTTTTGCGTGAAGGAGTTACAAACATCCATCCAATTATCCATACATCGTCATAAATGACGACATGTTTAATACTAGGATTAGGCGAATTATATCGAGTTCTGTTAACATTATATTCCAAACCACATATTACATTGACAACGCTTCAGTGACGCTAGGCCTATGAAAATGTTATTCATTAATACAAATTGCGAACAGAGCACATCGCTCGCATATCGAGTAGATAATAATATTGAAAACTAAAGCCAAGTTCAACTCACGCCAAATATTGTATTAAAATATAAATCAAAATATTATCTTGCATCTGGGTTGAACTTTACGAATCATTAGACTATTATGTCACATTATATATTACATGATATCGAGCAATGAATGTTATCTATAATATTATAAAGTTGAAGAGTTTCTTCGAAAGCTATAATCTCCGAGACTTCTGGTCTAAATTGATAGGAGTATTTCTTGTGTTGAAATAGTTCATTTACCGAGGAAGGTTATAGGATCTTCAGGAAACGGGTAAATTCCCGTGGGAGAACAGGTTATAATTAATATAGCATATCTGAAACCACTGGATTGATAATATAATTTAATATTCAATAATTGTGCCGCCATCGTGGAAATTGCTGTGACTTATGAAGCGACGTCGGCGTCTGGTGTAATGTCGCGGGCCGTATGTCGGTGACGCGTCATGTATACGAAGCTCAATGGATTTGCATGGCCGTAGCCGCTTGGAGACTAAAACCGTCGCAAAGAATTGCGTAGCCTTACGAAGGGCCTTGTAATGTATGATTTGAAATTCGTGATTCGTCGTGAACTGGTTACATTATATTATGTTACGTGTACTGACGATATATGCATGTTTTTCGCACCGATATTTTGACACAGTTCCATGGATTATGGTCCTGGCTGAACCTTGTCCCTTGCTTGTAATATTTTATATCTATTGTATACCACCCGTACATGAAAAACTAGTACTGATGTCCGAACGTGTATTTATTTATTATATTTTATTTAAGCCTTTTTAGTATTCAACTTGGCTCTTGCACTGCCATGCACTGAATTTTATACTGAAATCGCAATTATCGGTCTGGCGTTCACAGTTCTGTAAGTTCGGATAATTTTTTTGTTTCATTAGCTCGTTATTATGTGGAAAGCAGTGAATTGTGGTTAAAATTAATTAAATTAAATGCTCAATTTGAACATATTTATCATTAGTAAATGTATTGTGGAAATGGTTATAAGTTTAATAGTAGCAAATATTTGTGTAACGTGAATTATAATAATTTAGGATTTGCTCCACCAATCATTATGGAATAGCATGCAATTCTCTGGGCCTCCTCAGTATGAAAAGAGACGTTTTGACGTTATCTCCCCTTTAATTAAGTGCTTCTCGTCTACCAATCCTGTGTTCTTCGAACACTATTTTACTGTGATGATGGAGACCATCGTGAAAACCATCATTTCTGAGAGTCTTTCATACAGTTTTCAATGGTGTTACGGGTTGCAAAAGGATCTGTTATGAGTTGCAAAAGGGTTTGTAATGAGTTGCAAAATGGCCTGTTATGAGTTGCAAAATGGCCTGTTATGAGTTGCAAAATGGCCTGTTATGGGTTGCAATGAATACTTGTCGTAAAACCAGCGTTTCTACCGCTACAGTCATAGCTTTCAGTCCTAAATGCTTTCTAATAACTAACAAAATTACACACAAAAACAATTTTAGAGAGGTACCAAAGTAATTCGCACTCTGGTACTAACATTTAGCATAAATCACACGAAATTAGCCCCAACTTCCATAACTAAAGTAGTTCACAGCTATCTGCGCGCCAACCGATAATAATTATAACTCGAAGCCAAATCGACTATTAGCAATTTACTCGTAACTATAACTCAATATTATAGAAAGAAGAAAGAAAGAAAATATATTTAATTTTATCTGCAATTATTACAAATTAAACTAAAGTAACAAAAGAAAGTAAAAAAATAAAATTTAAATAAATAAAATAAAAAATATGTATAAGAAAAAAGAGAAAACAAACACATTTTGAAAAAAGAAAAACAAAATATGCTGATAAAACAGGGACGCACTCAGCAAAATGGCCGTGGCAAGCCAACGGCTTATACATGAATTAGACTCTGCCCGCGGCTTTGGTCGTGTTTTACCTTACTAGTTTCTGATTTATGTATGCATGGGTTATGTATGCATGGTCGTGTTTTACCTTACTAGTTTCTGGGTTATGTATGCATGGGTTATGTATGCATGGTCGTGTTTTACCTTACTAGTTTCTGGGTTATGTATGTATGGTTCTGGGGTATAAGGTAGCCTGTGTTATTCCAGATTATAATCTATCTCTATGCAAAGTTTTATCTCAATCCGTTCAAAATATAAATGTGTATATCATCCCAGGAGAACCTACAGTCGGTATAAAATTTATTCTGTATTTATTTCCTGGAAGTGGTCTATCCGTGTGCCAAATTTCATCTTAATTTGTTTGACGGCAATACGTGAAGAAAAGACAAACATCAAAATCTCTTCACAAACTTTCACATTTAAAATATTAGTAGGATTAGAAGTAGCCTTTGTGATATTATAGGATATAAATATGCCATTGTGCCAAATTTCATTCAAATTCGTTCATTAGGTTTTATTATGTGCCGGAGTAAAAATATCCATCTACCTTCAAAAAATTTTGTATTTATTATATTAGTAGGTATGATTGTGCAAGTGTTACTGGATTTATATTCATCTTTCTTGCGAATATTCTAATATAAGTGAAGACAAAATAAGCGTTAACAAAAATACATTTAAAATTTATTTTATCGAGAGGGTGAATAAAAAAAATTTAAATTTATTTTATTAAATCATTAATAATAACATTTAAAATTATGAATAAATAGCATGTTTTTTCTTGTAATAAGCAGGCAAGCAAGCAGGCGGATCACCTGATGCTAAATGATCAGCGCCGCCCATGAACACCAGAGGTGTTACTAACGTGTTGCCTGCCTGGAATAGACGCATACGCTGGAAAAAGAAACCAGAGAATCTGTACATTGCTAAACCTATTGGGATCAGTAACGACAGCAACTAACCTCAAATTCACCAACGTTATACCACTGGGGAGCCAGAAGAAGAATGGGTAGGATGGAAGAATGACGGGAACAAAAGAGGAGAACTTGCTCTCAAACCCCCAGCCGGAACACGACAAATCGTTCGGCGGCTGACTGAACCAAAATAGCTATTCTGACGGGCTTCACATATAATATAATACGAAAAATATGAGTACACACGCGATTATAGTTGGCAATATGTATGTACGACAATTATTGGGAATTTCAGTTGTTATCACAAAAGAACAGGTTTCAATGAAATTCGGTATAACTACCATTCGTACTGTTATGTATTGCGGGAAATCCTTTTAAGTTAATAATAACTGCGTAATCTCATATTATCATTACCGCATATCGTGTTATATTAGATGATTTTTTTGTACCAATAGTAATACGAAGTTCACGTGTTACGTTAAGAAAAAGTAAGATATGTATTATTCCAAAATATAAGCTATCCCCTCTATATTAATATTATAAAGAAGAATTTGTTTGTTTGAGGAATATGGGCTCTGAAACTACTGGGCCGATTTGAAAAATTTTTTCACCATTAGTTCATATACATATATATCCAAGTATGTGTTCCTTCGACGTAAACATCCCGCTAGTAAGAACGACGCGCGTCGCCTCGTCTTTTGTCACCCGCACCGTGAAGTACTGGAATAAGTTGCCCGCCTCGGTGTTTCCGTTCGATTACAATGTAAATGTCTTGAAGTCAAGAGTTAATAGGTATCTACAAAGTTAACGGTTTACCATCAAAGACTTCACCGCCACTTATCATCAAGTGGGATCGTAGTCAAGTACTAACTTGTTTGTAGTTAAAAAAAATAAAAAGTCATATGTATGTATGTCATCCATAATGAAACTTTGTACGCGGAAACTATTGAAAATACCGCAAAGTTATATATAATATATAACTTATATATTATACACACACACACACATACATATATGTATATAGTAGACACTAATATCCACATATAAATTCGCAATACGATATGTCTGTTACAGTTACCTCAAAATAACAACTTTTATCTGGCAACTGGTTCTTCCGAAGCGAAGCGCGGACCGGTTCTAGTCTATGTATAAATTAAAAAATATTTCCTGCACAATAATCTATCGATTCAAAACATACATATATTTTAAACTCGATTCATCGTGCTGTATAACGCCGATATTTCGACTCGGTTCCATGGAACATGGCCCCGTCTGAACTGCGGTGACGATGGACAACTTTTGAGAGCATGACAAATGACAGATGACCGATGGATGACACTTGACACTAATATATTAGTCTGTCTAATTCCATTTTTTATTACAAGCTTCTATTTAACTTGCAGTGTATGTTTTTATATTACTATGTTAGAATATTTGTATATGTTACGGGTCTTTCAAGCTTAATTAGACCTACTTCCTTATACACTACGGAGCTGAAATTTTGCATAAGCTTTCCGTCCTGATGACAGTGTATTTTTCTGCCAAGCATGACCTGATAATATTAATTTATTATAGATCTGTAATTAAAACTTGTTTTTAAATATTATTAATAAATTCTGTTTTCAACTTTGTCGATCATTAATAATCGATTAATTTATTCTACGAGTGATATCTAACAAAAATAATATGATTGAACATCATTATTAAATCAGTATATATCCGAATATACCCTCATATTGAATTTGTTGGTGTGAAATACAATATAACAAAGGAGAGTAGCACGGTCATTACATATGCTTGGAATCATCAATCAAATTTTCTGCTTGGTGATTACGTCATTAATGATTTATCATTAATGCACTACAATACGACTCTACGAAATTAAAATATAATTAATGTTGAATTAAGAACGCTTCGCTTATCATTACAGTTTTAATTTTTTCACAAATCGAAATTGTTTTTGTATTTCACATAGAGATACGAAATTTTGTGATAGCGGCAGATGGTAAAGGTATTTTTATTTTGATTTATTATAATCTGGAACTAGGAACTCTTAAGCAGTATTATTTAGTTCGGTGTAGACTCAGTAAGTTTGAACATAAAAGTACCTGTACCGCGAAGGACTAGAATAAATTACCCGTGTCGGTGTTCCCGTTCTATTACAATGTAAATGTCTTCAAGTCAAGAGTGAATAGGCTTTTACTAAGTTCGTGCGCTTCACCATCGAAGACTTCATCGCCACTTACCATCAGATGGGATCGCTAAGCGCTAACTTCTTCATGGTAAAAAAAAGAGTTACTTATAGAGTTTTCAGCTTAATATAACTGAAGGTTTCATAAGCTTAGAAAACGCACCGTTTACGTAGAAATAATTTATATATTACGATGTTTCTGCTGCTTGTTTCGATTGCAACAGCGGGCGTGGTTGGTTGAAGGATAGGTGACCGGCAAACATTTCATGAACGCTTCCGTGCTTTGGAGGGCACATAAAGCCATTGATCACGGTTGTTGTCATTAGATAGCCATCGTTTAACAATCGGAGGCCAACGGGGGGCATAAATACTTCCGAAACTTGGGTTGACCACTGACCCCTCCACCAATCCACATTGGAGCAGCGTTGTGGAGTATGCTCTAGGCGTCCTCAGTATGGGGGTACACCCGGGCTCAGTCAAT
Organism: Asbolis capucinus; assembly: GCA_018249125.1. NCBI lineage: Eukaryota > Metazoa > Arthropoda > Insecta > Lepidoptera > Hesperiidae > Asbolis > Asbolis capucinus. The sequence continues at coordinate 22,367 of DWJZ01000250.1, forward strand.
CGGATAACAGGAATAAAGGACTAAATAGTAACGTCCTCGCACGGGCTTGCGAAAGTCCAGCAATCTTTTGTGGGGCTCGGTGTACGGTTGTTTAATAAAATTCCTAAATTAATACGAGATTTGCCTGTGAACTTATTAAAAAAACGTGTAAAATCTCGACACATAGGCTAGGAATATTATGGTTGGGGGAGGCATCGGTGCGTTCATATGAGATCCCGGAGCCTCCCCATATGCGTCGGACGGCTGCCCGGGGGGGTTTTAGTGGGTAGAAATCCCATATAACCTGAACCTTCTAGGTTTGGGTATCTTTCGAAGATTTCCCCCTCGAAAACAAAAAAAAAAGGGATATTATAGTATTATTGAGTATCTAAATGACAAGGATGCATGGAAATGATCCGGTCTGCATTTTTTTTCCGCTGGCTTTTTTTTTCTTCCGGCCTACACTAGAGTACATAGTCTTAAGTTTGTATTCGTCTATAAAGCCTTAACTTTATAGTTGATGAATAGACTATTTATTGGTAAACTTTGATTTTCGTTAAGTGAGCTTTTGGTTCCTCAGATTAAAATAATGTATTTCATTTCATTTCAATAGTGGGCTAAAGGTGGGTTGAACCCAGAGCTTGAGATTTCATAAATTAATATTATTATTATGTGACGACTTGATGATCCTATCACAGGGAAAGTATCATTTATTTACATAATACAGAACCATTTATTTACATAATTAAAAATGTATCTATCCAAGTATCTTTCAGTAAAATCCCTTGCTAATGTTTATACTACAGCTGGAACGGAGTGTACATTGTACACAATTTCGAAGTCCAGTTGATGTCAGTCGTTTTGCCTGAGAACAACGAATAACTCCACTAACTACAAAGTACACTCCGTTAGTGTTGTTAATTAGACCGGCAACCCAATCCCGGTCTAGAAATTAACTAACTTGGAATACGTCAGTTACAAAATGACAAAGGGTATTTTTGCTCTTGTCAATGCTTAAAAATAACGTTACTGCAAGCTCAATTAACTGCAAGTACCATTTTCTTTGTACAGAGAAACTTCTATAGAGAAAATGATCAGTAATCTGCATGACATTGTCGCGTAGATTCAAGTATTAACGAATTTCGACGCAAGCTGTCAGAGCTACGTGGCTCTGTGGAAAATGGTCGGACTATCGAAGCGGAGGTTCATGGTTCGAACCCCAAGTTTTATGTTGGATTTTATAGTTTATAATTTTAAAGAGTAAGAAAATTTCTAGATTAACCTGGATGAAATAGGACTGAAAGAACAGGCTAGAAAATGGTTGAGCCGTGCAGAATAAATTTAAAAATAGAGTTTTTAGAATTGTCTGGGTGCAATGGAAATGAAATTACAAGACAGAAAATGTGTGAGCAGAAAAGAAGAAATTTTAAAACAGAACTTCTAGATAATTCTGGAAAGAACAGGAAAGCAAAAAGGTGAGCAGGATAGGAGAAATTTGAAAAATGTTTGAATTTTGAATGTTCCTTTGAAATTAGGGTTCCTTTGATATAAGGGCGGATTCGGATTCACTTCCGAAATTGAACTGCCCGTTCAGTTCAATCCGGAAGGAATACAGGACGAAAAAAGAAGTAAACGTGCAGCGATTAGTGCGTTAATGGAATGTGTTGTTAGTGCATACAGTGTCGTGAGTTTTGAACAGTGCAGTGACATTTGTGCCTTTGGCTACCTCTGAAATTTCTAATTAAGGAAATCATTTACACGAACCGACCTTATTCCTTTCCTATCCCCAACCCACTGCCGTAACAATATTATGTTTTTCTATCGTTATTACACAGTAAGATATTTAAAAAATCACCTCCAAGTAACTGATTTATAACCATTTTACACAATAAATTAAAAACACGTTCAATTATGGACTGTGTTTTTGTCACTTAGTATTTTCTCTATATGTATATTTAGTCTTTAAAGTTATACATATGTTTAATGTCCGTTACGCTTTTATTGAACTGCTGCAATTGGTACAAGAGACAGACTTAGAATTAAGCAAGAAAACTATATCGTGAATAAAGACTCGAAGCGGTTCTAATAGTGAAAGCTAGTCTATACAAAAGTTTCTTATCGTTCAATATAAAACCATATAATTTTGTATTTTTGCACTTGATGTTCTAACGTTTTTTAGCCTATGAATGTGATGAAATGAGGCATAAAAACTATGTAGACGTGGTCACAGAAAAAATCTTTAAATAATTATAATAATTGATAATTAGGCAAAACTTGATGAAATCAAACCTGATGTATCAGCTCGATGAATTTCTAACAGTAATTAGATTGAAATATCTAACTCTTGTATCCCGTTTTGCAAGTTCCCTAATCTTCCGCTGACTCCTGAAACGAAGTTTAGGATGTTCTGAACCAACCGTTAAACCCTAAACTGTGAACAGCTGAAAGTGTTAACTGTGTCTCAAGTTAAGTTTGAAGCAGGTTTACGCTAATGCGTATATTCTTGCGTAATTTTACCGTAACGTTACTTCAGGTCATTAACGTTAATCTATTGTGATTGACGTTAGCTATAACGCTAATAGCTTTTCAATAATGTATGGGATTTTATAATAATTAAGAGGTGATTATAAGTAACTGCTTAATCATTACCTAGTGGGTTGAATGGCCTCTCAAATGGCAGGTCCTGTGTTCAAATCCTGCGCACGCCACTAATGTTCAAAGTTATATGCATATAACAAGTTGGTTAACAGATGCTACAGTGAATAAAATCAGCGCGAGGAACCCAGTACTTCTGAGAGTTCTCCATGTCTATCAATCCACCAGCGCGGTACCTGTACCCTCATTTTGAGTGGACACCCGACCCTAGTACTGGGACAGATATGGATTGCGATGTTGGTCAATATTTTTTACATATTATAAGTTATTGCTTGACTACAATCCCACCTGGTGGTAAGGGCGATGTAGTCTTAGATGGTAAAGCGCATTAACTTTGAAGAAGCCTATTCACTTTTGTCTTGAAGACACCTATATTATACTCAGGTGGAAATACGGATGTAGGTAATTTTTTCCAATCCTTTGCGGTACGCCATACAAAAGACGAGGTAAAACGAGTCGTCAGCAAGGAGGAATGTCCATAGTAAAAGGATGGATACCTGTTGTTCACTGAGTCGTTCGATGATAGATAAGGAGAATCAAGTCGTGTAGTCCCTGCGCACACTCTCCAAAATGCGCTCTATAAAATACCGAGAGACTGGCAACTCTGTGCCTGTGCTTCAGGCTTTATAGGTTGGTTTCAGCGTCGCCAACCAGCCTCATTGCCCGTCTGTCCATTGAATCCAAGGCTATCGAATATACGAATATGTAAGGAGTGACATAATATTGAAATATGTCACTAGAACAACTTTGGCATGTAATACACTGACTAACAATGCCCCACGATTTCACTCGCGATAATTGAAGAAAACACGTACCATATTTCTAAAAACATTTTCTCCTGTTTTTTTCTAACATTCCGAATAATGCTCAGCTCCTTTTTTTTGGTACCGAGGAGGAAACCTTCCAAAGATACATGATGCCGTGGGAGTGACTCAGGGATATGTGGGATTTTTACCGCACTAAAACCCCCCAGTGGCCTTCCTCAGCGCTACGTGGAGGGCTCCGGGATCTCCAATGGAACGCATTCGGAGCCCTCCTAGCGCAATGCCTAATGTCGGGCTTCTTCCGAGAGGGACCCAAAGTTCTGGTCAACTCAGTTTACGATGGTATGCGGCCACACATACCGACGTCTTTGCCGGGGCTGCTTTTGGGCTCCCACTATAGCCACCCGCAACCTCAAAGTCTCAGCTCCTATAGGTCGTAACGTGATGCTATTTAGCCCATACCTTTCCTTGGTAAATGTCAACACAAAAATATTTTATCAATTCAAACCAGCTCCTGAGATAAGCCAGTTCAAACAAATAATCAAACGAACTATTTAGATTTATGATAAAAGTATTGTATAGCGAATTTGAAAAAAAATGGTACAGATTAATCTCAAGTAATATAAGCTACTTTTTATCAACATATCACACGGAAAACCGCAGTCTGAAATTAGTATTATATAGTATTCCAAATTCAAACGGGTACTCACGTGTTTTATTATACTAATCTTTGTACCGGAAAAAATACGTGCGAGAGACACGAATGTCGAAAATGAAAAAACATAATTACGGTTATTTGCATATGCAGATTGTGGCATATACTAGCGCATTGCATCATGTGCCTACCGATATCCAGCGATTTATAGTGATGTACAGCGATGACGAGGGATGTACAGCAATACCGAGCGGTGACAACTGTCATGTCTGACAAATTCCTATTGACATTGACAATGACTGGCAGATCTTTATGAAGAACTAGCTCCCGCCTGCGACTTCGTCCGCGTGGAATAGTTACTTTGAGCTAACGCTAACTTTAACCCGAGACTTCATTTTTGCGAAACGTTAGCCGTTTACGCAGCGCACGCAGCGGAAGCTCTCAATAGGAATAAAATTCCCCGATTTTGAAACATTTTTCATTGATGCTCCGTTTCTATTGGTCTAAGCGTAATGATATATAGCCTATAGCCTTCCTCGATAAATGCGCTATCTAACAATGAAATAATTTTTCAAAACAGACCAGTAGTTCCTGAGATTAGCGCGTTCAAGTAAGCAACGAAACAAACTCTTTAGCTTCATAATATTAGTATAGATGAGATGTAGTGCTATTAGATGTTTTTGACAGCATAGCTTAGTGGCAACCGTGCAACTTGAAGCGGGAGGTGCTAAATGCGTCACGTTAACTCTTAAAGTGGTCCAGATGACACGATGGTATCACGTCACGTTAACTCTTAAAATGTTCCAGATGACACGATGGTATTTACATATGTTGATTTGACAAAAGGTGTTCGAAGTCGGATTTTTTTACTAATTATTGACATATTTTGTTCCTAAACAGTTGTATTGTAGTTAGCAGTTACTGTATGTTCGTAGGTACTAAACTTGGATGTTGAAGTTAAATAATATATTTTTTTAATATATTGTTTTTATTTTTTGGGAATTCGGTTTAAATATACCAAAAGGGGTACATAGAAAATAGTCAACATTGTGAAAGTGCTGCATTATAAGAAAGAGTTTGAGAACCGCTGATCTACAGTTCCAATACAAAATTAAAGTTCAGAATAAACGAATAATTTCAAAATGTTTGTTTCCACTTCGCGGCTCGTACAACCCGCAGACAACTGCGGTTGAACACCGCTGCATATTGCGAGCGAAAGAGACGGAACTTTACTAACGTATACGAGTACATACACACACAAGCGCATGGTTCACCTACCTCGCACACATTGAAAATTATGGGAGATTAACGGGTTCAATTATTTTTTATTATTATATGAGGTAATAAATCTTTAATATATAATCGTAATAATATTAAATCGTAAATAAATACTACAAGATATTGACTTTATAAAATAAATTGTTTTACTACTTGCCCTAAAAATACTTGTATCATAACTACTGCTAACTACTGGGCTACTAACTACGGGGCTCGTGTCCCCGCTCACAGCGTGAGCGGTATAGGCCATAGTCAACCACGCTGGTCAAGTGCGGATTGGTGGAATAAAGTGCTTGTATAATATCCACAAATGTTTTGATTAATTTACATTTTTCGACTTTTTGATGATACTTTGCAACTTAAAAACATTGTATTTTCTTTGTTAATAACTTTGTAATTTATTTTGCAAATAATATGTACTTTTAACCCTAATTTATTTAACTTTATAGTGAAAATTTCGTCGTAGAATTCCAATAAACTGGTAGTATAGTTTTCGCAATCTCGTTCACTGATATAGCGGACGAACGCGTACGAAGCCAGCACCGACTGCGTCAAACAATGCCGACGAGTATAAGACAGCCTCCGTTGAATGGACCTAATAACAACCTGTTTTACACAATACAGTGATAATCATATTAATTTAGAGTCTACTCGGATTACTGAACTTCACTCTGATTAACCTCATTAAATGGCGCATAAATGAGACAAACACGAACTCGCGGCCCGACCAATATTTGCATTTTCGTCAGAGCGTATAAAATCTCAGTTCTGCAATTAAAACGTCAAATTGATGAAACGTTCGATTTAATTGTATCGACAATCCGTTAATTTATAATTAAACATTATCAGTAATTACATTTGAGTTGCTTTTTAAAAGCTTTTATTTAACTTGCAGTGTATGTTTGTATATTAGTATGTTAGTATATGTGTTTGTTACGGGTCAATCTTGCAAGCTTAATTAGACCCACTTCCTATTACACTATGGAGCGGAAATATCGCATAAAGTTTTCGTCCTGATTACAATGCATTTTTATGACAAGCATGATCTGATACTAGGTTCGGGATTGGCTCCAGACAAGGGAACTTCTCAACGGTTAACAATACAGTTATGAAATTTTGCATGTTTCTTTGTATAATGATCTATAATTAAAGTTTGTGTTTTTAAATGTTTTTAATAAACCTTGTTTATAATTGCTATATTACCAGTAGGATGCTATGACTGAGTTTAGACTATATTAGTTTTTTTATACGACGTCCATGTAAATTGCGGAGCGGTTCTAGCATCGGTGTTCCCTTAGAGATACGACTGGGGCTGCTTAGAACTGAGGGCCCATCGTTTCCTTCTCGTTCTTCCTCGTCCCTGGTGTTAATGTTCATGGGTACCAGTGCTCAGTTACCATCAGATGTTTGTCTGCTTAATGCTTTGTAAATTAGGTGCTAAAAACAAACAGTCCAGTGACCCTGGTATATTTTTTTCACATGGTCAAGCTATTTTTTGTGAGTACACTTGGATGCTTAATAAATTCACTTACAAAAATTCTCAATTGTGACAGCCAACAAGTCCACGAAACAGTGCCCACCGTACCTCGCGAAATATTATAGGACCACGTTATTTGTAGAACAATTTGACCGTTAAATTAAATAAATATATTTAAGTCATCTTTTATGAAAAAGGAACAATAACTTATAATATTAATTATGTAACAGTATAAATTATTTTGTCAATCAGTCCCATCCTTCCCACTTGATGGCCCGTTACTGACTACGGGTCTATCCCGCTAAAGAGTCCTAGAGCATACTTCACCACGTTGCTCCAATGACGGTACGTATAAGGCAGACAGGTAGAGCTAGGTACTAATAGTTGAAACTATACCTTTTAGAATCCATATATTCATAAAACAAATTGAGCGTCGGATTTCCATAGTTTTTCACTCCACTGGTTCATTAAAACCTTTCATCGCACTATGGACTCCGTTGTTGACTTTGATTAACTGTCGGAAATTTCAGAATTGAGTGAAATATAGTAAATCCTGATTTACAAAATTGCTGAAATGACGCAGTCAGATATGATAGACATGTGAAAATTAAGCTGATCGCGGAAATTAACGGAGTTCTACTGACATCGTGCTTGGAGCAGTTTTTGGGTGTGTGAAATATGTATGTATGTGTGAAAGGTTTGAATACTGAACGGAAGTGGACGGAAAGTGTTACTCAAACTTGATTTTTTTTTCTGTATTTGTTACTGTATCTATACTAATAATAAAACTGTAGCGGTGTCAATTATGTACATTAAGTATGTTTTTTAAATTTTGATGTAGGGAGGCTTTGTTAACTAGACCACAACATTTTTATGGGATTTATTGTCTGTCTGTCTTTCTGTATGTCAGTTCAAGCTTCACGCAAAAAATACAGAAAAGATTAGGATAAAACTTGGTATAATCAAAGTTAAGATTTGCTTGTAGGATAAGTTTAATTCCAGGAAATGGCTTAGTTCCCACAGGATCACAGGATAAAATTAGTATTGTAACTTAAATTAAGGTGAAATTTAGTATGTTTGAGGCTTATGTAAGAACAATGATTATACGATACTTTTTATCCCAGAAAACTGCTTTGATCCCGTGGGATAATAGGTTAAAATTTGTATGACAACTCTGAAACCACTGAACAACTCTTCTTCCGAAGCGAGAGCAAATTTCTAGTTTTCAATACATATAAATAAATATCAAAAAATCTTGATTTTGCTTTTCGGAACGGTGCTTTTACATGTGGAGAAATGGCGAGCATCAGAACATCTTTTTAAATCAAAACCTACACTATTTACCTACAGATTCATTACAACCGAACTTAAGCGGAACCAGCCGCAGTTGTATTATGGTATTCTTATTTTATCCATCCTCGTCACCACACATCCATCTCAACATTTTTATCTCTGCGCAATGCAATCCTCTCTTGTCCATCTTCTCTGTAACCTAGCATTCCGCACTATACATATATTGGATACGACAGTTCTTATCAAATGTGACATTATCATATGTGACATCATCATATGTGACATCATCATATGTGACATCATCATATGTGACATCGTCATATGTGACATCATCATATGTGACATCATCATATGTGACATCATATGTGACATCATCATATGTGACATCATCATATGTGACAACATCATATGTGACATTTATGTGTGACACATGTTTGTACTCGGACATAGACCCACAGACCAAACATTACTGTCAATAACAGAAAAGTTTTTGCTAGACGGGAATCGAATCGAGCACCTTCTCTTAGTAGTCACGTTTACTAACTACTAGATCAACAGACCAGTCATAATCCACAAATGCCACCTGTTGCCTTATTCATTTATTCATCGTTAACCAAAAACCGTTTCGTCTTTATTACAACTACTTTTAACTCTGTCGTCTACAAAATCTTTCCTGACAAAGTTTAACTTTAATTAATGCTAGAGTTTGAGTAATAGCAATTTCTAGAAAGCGCTGGCTTGTTCTAGAAGTAAAGTGAACACATTGCTCCTTGAATGAGTTGTAAACTATGGGGTTAAGTTCTGTCTGTCTCTTCATGCTCAGTAGTGGGCCATCTATGTATGGGTTGAAGTTAAAATGGCTACATGTCAGTAGCTTCGTAAGGTCCCTTGAAGTTCAAAAATTTCGTAAGGAAATCTGTACCACTGAGAGCTCTCTAAAAAGTCTCAAATTATCCATAGGGACTGATATGAGAGCTGGGTTCAGCCCGCGGCTGCGCCTGGTTGGTCTGTTGACAAAAAATTGCCTGTATGATATTCTATAATCGCTGTGCTAAATTTCATTCAGATGCATTAAAATATCTTTGGACAATTCACACACGGCCAACTGACCCCAAACTAAGCGTTAGCTTGTATTATGGTGATCAGACAACATAATATACATAAATATTTTTAAATATAGACTTATATAGATATTACACCCGGATACAGAACGAATATTCCTGCTCATCACAGAAAAGTTTGACCTGAGTGGGAATCGAACCCACGACCTTTGGTGTAGCAGTTAGGTTCACTAACCACTAGACCGACCGGCCTGACAAATTCATCCATCCATCCCCACAAATACTCCCATTTATAATAAGTAGGATTAGACGCAAGCGCTATCGAAACAGAAAATATATGCGCCTTTCTCCAGATATATAGGTTACTTGGTACTTCACGTGTATAAAGAGAATGGTGTATCACACTTACCCGCGGCGTGGGGGAGTTTCCTTTTATTCCAACACCCGCGTTTAAGTAGGATACACTCGTTATATGGGTCGGATACAGAAAGCAGTTATCGGAGTGCGTTAGTACGTTATTATGAACATTCTGCTAATTAAAAATCTAATTGAAGCTAGTTACTTGTCAGCAGTCAAAGGTAATCTTATTAATGACGACGGAATGATTTAATTAAATAATTAATAAGTGAGTAACGAATTATTGAATGAATTGATTATTAACTGTATAACATCGGAAAAGAGTGAACAAAAGATTTTTTCATTTAATGGACAAATGAACGCAACGACGAACACATGAATGACCGTTTTCATGAACAAATGAACAATGAATTTGGAATATATGAATGAACAAATGAACGAACGGTTCGTCCGTAACTACATATATTTAACGTATATAAATTTATGAGTGAATGATTGACCAAATGATTGAATGTAAGTTTTATTTTGTATTATGTTTTTAACACACTCTTCGACATTGAAACTACGCCATCACTCAAACGAGTTCTATGGTGTTTCTAACAGCTATGGTCTCATTAATATTTGAGACACAATCTGTATAAGAAAGCTTAATTATTATCTGTGCTAACAACATTATTATAGACGAAGCTTAGTTCAATAATTTAGTGAAACAAACAATGAAATCTGAATCGAATGACCTTTATCGATATAAAGTTAAAATCGATATTCTAATCCCTATCCGAATATTTATAAGGGGCTCATTATGTGTCGAGAGCTGAACTAGATTGACTGTGATTAAAATTAGAGTCGAAATTAGATTACTTGTTATTAATATATTGAATTTGTTTCGGTTGTGTGTATTTGTATGAATGTTTTCGGTAATTTCATTTGATATTTGAATGGTCTTGTCGCCTTGTTGGTGACCACGCGCGAGAGGTGAAGAATGTATGTGTGTCCAGTATGTTTTCCGCAATAGGAATTAAAGTGACGGTGTATTGATTCTTTTTCGGCTATATAAGAGGAATCCTAGTAAGGTTTTGAATGTGAACCTTTTTTTTTCATAGATATTATTAAGTCTGATTTGACTGGCTCGTTGGTTTAGTGGTTAGTGAACCTGACTGCTATGCGTGGTTGGTCCGATCCCCATACAGAACAAACTTTTCTGTGATGAGCACGAATGTTTCAAACGCGTAATGGTTTTATTTTCGAAAGTGATGATCGTTCATAAACGACATTTATTTGAATCACTTGAAGTCTTTTTTGCAAAGAAAAAGTGCCATTATGTCCTTTCTATGCTTTCATTTAATGTCTGTACTAACTTTAATGAAAATTGATACAGTGTTTTAGGCGTGAAAGCATAACAGAGATATAGTCGGACACGGATAGTTACTTTCGCATTAATAATATAAGCAAGGATTACATAAAACGAGGTTGAAAGAGGGAGTTTTTGTTCATTACCTCATACATTTTTACTGACTAAGAGTATATTGATAATTATTGTTTTATTTGAAAGCTAGTTCATGTAGTTTCATGTCATTTTGGGCGACATCTGACGAGTACTTGTCAAGTTATATGTTTTTTTTTCTTTTTATATTATATTATTTATATATTATTATCTAATTATACATATATATTGAGTTTTATTGGATGTACCGACTTTGGATGTTTCTTTTTATAAATGCTAGTACTTGTAACATATTTCTATGTTTGGGCGACATCTGACGAGTACGTTTTGAGTTATCTCTTATAATACTTATTTAATTGGCAATGACATTTTTGACAATGATATTATCATTTTATTCTGTGTCCAAGTCCAAGGAAATTGGTAATTTTAATGATAAATTTATTAAACTATATAAAAAACAAAAGCTTACATTACATAAAGAGCCCTAATGCGAAGAAACATCGAAAAATTCCTTACTGTAGTGTTAAACATTGAGGAGTTCCCTTGTCTGGAGACAATCCTGAACGCAGTATCAGGTCATGATTATCATTGTCATCAGACCTGAAGCCGTATGCAAAATTTCAGCTCCGTAATGTAAGAGGAAGTGGGTCTAATTAAACTTATAAGATTTTACCTGTAACAAACAAATATACTAACATACTAATATACTGCAAGTTAAATATTATAATAGCACAAAGTCTTAGTAAACCTACAAAATCTTTGCCATATTGCAGTTTATAACAGCTGTTATATTAATCTATAGATGATTGGACCTTTATATGAATGGACAATGGAGAAGTACTTGGATCTCAGCCAAGACACTGAATACCCGTGACCCATACATAGGGCATTGGACTGAACATAGTGCATCTTCTGGGATTCTGGAGCACCACTGACAACATAGATTTCTGGGCTGTCAGATGGCAGCTGATAACATAGTAAAATATATGATACATACATATAATATACCTACGTACACATATAATATAATAATAATAATATCTTTGGACTCACACACGGCCATCTGATCCCAAACTAAGCGTTAGCTTGTGCTATGGCGATCAGATAACTGATATAAATACATAGTATGTACTTTTAAATACATACTTAAATATATATTTCTATTACACACCCAGACATACAGAACAAACATTCCTGCTCATCACGGGAAAGCTTGACCTGGGTGGGAATCGAACCCACGACCTCCGGTGTAGTAGTCAGGTTCACTAACCGCTAGACCAACCGGCCTGTATGTATACCTAAGATGATACATAAAGTGTTAGCCTAGTGTTTAAAACATTGTTCCCCCGAACAGGAGCACCTGGGTTCAAACCCTGTGTCACGCACTTCTAATTTTCAAAGTTGTGTGCGTATCAGAAGTTGACTATCACTTGCTACGGTAAAAGAAAATATCAAAGGACACCTGCCCTCCCGAGAGTTCTACATAAAGCTCTCAAAAGTTTATGACGTCCTTCAATCCGCATTTACCATCGTGGTGTACTATGCCCTGGCCATAGTAGAGACCCGAGCCCAGCAGTGGGACGGTTATATGTAATTTGCAGTGATTTGAACAAAGAAAGAAAGAAAATGGTTTATTCGAGTATGTTACTAAATTTTACATTGCATGTTTACTATAACTAAACAATAATATGTCCATATATTTATAATTAAGCAATTAAAGAGTTTTTTTTTAATTAACAATAATAATAACAACTTCACCAAAAAAGGTCCAGCACTTCGTATATACCGGTTTTCAGTGCTGACCTCAGGTATTAGTAACTCGGTTGGATACTGGCGCCACTGGTACGCAGAGAGAAAAAAAATAGAAAATATACTGTATACACTATTGAGTTACAACGGACAGTATTAATAAAACACAGTTTTGGTCATGTATGTATTGTCTAATCTTAGTAACCACTCCACAAACCCGTAATCTAGTAGCGTGGTCAAGTATGCTCTAGGCCTTCTCAGTATGAGAAATCCTTGCTTCTTGAAACAGGTTTGTAGACAGAATATTAGAATGAAGTCGATACTTTTAAGTGACTTTGATTGATATAAAAGTTCAAAGAAATATCAATTACTCTATGAATATTGGATCGAGCAATTCCGATGGAAGCATCTATTGTTTCCTTCAATTCATTAAAGATTGGAATTATGTTCTAGCGAGTAATTTCCTAAATCTGGGCTGAAAGCTCCAAAAACAGTAAGTAATCCACAAATTTTCCGACGTCGTTAGGGTAAATATTTTGCTTTTCGACAAATTAAGGCTTTAATAAAACATCCGATGTTAAAGTTCAATTTTCACACAATCCTTCTTATGTTTTTGTTCTAAAGTAGAGTTTACCGATGACTCAGTCTAGGTCGAACAATATCTCTTATTTGACCCCCCACAATTTGAAATTTCAAAAATAAGTCTACTAAATGCAATGTTTATTGGTTATTCGATGATGATAAATAAAAATCCGTCCAAAACACAAGCTCTATCTCTGCACCAAATTCCATCAAAATCGGTGCAGTGGTTTAGCAGTGGAAACGTAACATACAGATGCTGATGACAAATTAAAAATCCATCTAAAACACATGCTCCATGTCTGCACCAAACTTCATCAAAATCGGCGTAGCGACGCAGTAGAAACCTAACGTACAGATAATGGTATCAAATAAAAATCCTTCCAAAATACAAGCTCTATTTCTGCATGAAATTTCATTAAAATCAGTCTAGTGACTTAGCAGCATTTATAATATCAAAATGGTCTCACTATTTGCACAGATAACATATTTAACAAAAAGGTTCTTGTAGAAGGATCTCCAATGAACCGCGAACAATCGATGTTGTTAAATGGAGTGTGAAATACCAAGTGACCGCCGAATTTGCTGTTGCGACTACCATTTCTTTGATTCATATGTTTTTCTGACACTTATAATTCACAACTAGTGTCGGCCCCCGGCTTCACGTGCAATGTATGTTGATAAAAAGTAGCCTATGTGTTATTTCAGACGAAAATCTATCTTTGTACCAAATTTCATTCAAATCCGTTCAGTATTTTTTGCTTAAAATAGTAAAAAACAACCATCTATCGATCCGATAATATTTCGCATTGATAATGTTAGTAGGTTTATGAAGAAGAATTGCGAAAGGTATTACCAGCCGTATTGGAGCGGCTTTGAATACAAATTCCAATCCCATGCTGGTCAACCAGGGTCGTATAAGGTGTACAGAAGCCAGCTACTCGGTGGTAGGGCTTCGCAGAAGGATTATTATGTTTTTGTGAAGCCTGGCTGGAGGTATCCAGCCATCCTCTTGCTTGAATCAGCGGCCAAACGACTCGTCGTGTTGGGGGCTTGAGAGCCAGTTCTCCTCTTTTTCTCCCCTTCAATCATACCCTACTCTTCTTCTGTCACTCGACCTGATGTGGTATGTTGTTGGTGTATCTCGGGTCAGTTGCTTTAATCCAAGTTGCTTTAACCGATCAATATGTCAAAGTTTTTGTAACGATAATAGCTTTTAGTAACTGCGCGTGCTAGATACAAGATACTGGTAGTTAAATTTCGTGTTTATCTCTATATCTTTTCCATAAATTTTGTTAAATTAGCAAATTTTGCCTTTAAATTCTACCACAATTGATCTGTAGCAAGATAAATTTGCTATCGGCTAACGAGTAACTAGGACCCAAATAAATTATCCCTGTTCCTAAGGGATACATTTCTCGTGAGAACGAGATTAGTCAGAAGTTTATCTTTCTACATATAGTCGTAGTTTACAATTTACTTGAAAGTCGTATCATTGCAACCATGTCCCACTACTGAGGCCAGTTCTTCATTCATAATTTGAAAGGTTAATACCATAGTCCAAGCTGGCCAATTGCAGATTTAT